>JARHVA010000537.1:4980000-5147500 GCA_037957365.1 Torreya grandis | reverse complement strand
CCATTTTAGTCAAGGGTTTTAGTGGACTCAAAAATCCATTCTAAACTTGCAACAAACTATAATTAATCATTTATCTCCATGTCTAAAGATGACATATATATAATGTATATGTATTATGGTCATGGTTCCTTTTGGGAGTGTGAGTCACTTCATGTCTATTTCCTACCTTTAATAACTATATTGTGAAAGTGATTTTCTTTAATTCCATCATGAGTTTCATTATACTTTTCCCGATGCATATTTGATTTTACATTATTTTGAATTGACAGGAAGGGTAGAGGGAGACCCACACTTTGGTTAAGTTTTGGTCATGAAATATTATAATATAAAATCAAATATTTAATATTGTACATAATATAAAAGTGGTTTATATAATAAAATAATTGCGTATAATACAATATAACAATATCGAATATAGACTTTATATAGGCAATTAACCTAGTTTTAAAATTGGGTAAATACACCCTAGTCTATATATTTTAATATATATAGAATTATAGAAGGATATAAGTGGTGTTTATATATATATAGTATTGCAGGATATGTTGTTAATATCTCATTATGTTATATATCTTTCAAGAATCTTATTGGATTCATCTTTTTGATATATATATATTTGAGTTTTACATAAGTATATATTATGACTCTGGAAACATAGCAGTATGTATTCTATGTGTGTTTGATTATACCTAATTGGATGAATCAAGGATTGCAAATCCATGAATTGATTAGTTTTAATATCATTATAAAAATTGAAAGTTGATTAATAAAATAGTTTATTATTAAAAAATAGTATAGATTAACCTTAGATTTAAATGGTTAAACATTGAAGAGTTTTTAAATCTCTTACTGATTGGAAAACCATCACATAAAGTTTGACAATATGTCAGGTATATATTTTGGAATTTTATATAGTTAAAAACCTGGGGAAGATTTATATAAGTAATATTCTTTGGTATATTATTAACTAAAACTAGTAGTATTTGTCATGGATAACTTAGTCAAGGCTTACTTAAAAAACCCCTAATATCCAACCGATTATTATACTAAAATCCTTGCACTTGGTGAAAATGAAGTTATGGGTGTTGTAGCTATTGTATAGTATCTATGGGTTGTATGTATTTTTAAATAATTCATGAGTTGTCTACTATCCTTGGTAGTTTTGATTAAAACACTAAATTATGGTTTAGAAATTGTATAACATTGAAATGTCTACATGTGTACATTAGGATGAACCAATCTGGGTATGTGGAGATTATACCTACATTTCATTAGATGATTTGTTTATGTCATTAAATTACTTATGAATCATGATCTATAACCCTTGGAATAGACTCATAAAAGTAATAAGTCATTACGGTGCAAAGTCATAATGGGATTTATGAATTAGGTGATTCAAATAATAATAAGAATGACTATTTGTCTTATGTATTCAATAGGGGATACCTGTGTGCATCACGTATTAAAGGTATGTTATTATAAAGGTGTTAATATACTTAAGTATAGTGGTGGATTTTGATGCATGTTACTTGTATATAGAATACCTGGGTGGTATAATTGTTTATTGTATCCCTGTTACTATGATTCAACTGGATGTTGTTAATCATAAGTTTGGATTATGTGTTATCATGTAGTTGGTAACCTATGATAGTATGGGATATCATAGGATACTAAATTATAGAAGTGTATTATGCCTAGATGGTACTTACTATAGTTATTATACCTAACTCACATTTATCTTTATCCTATACACATGCTAGTATTTTCTATGGATAACATGTGGTTTTACAATTGGTAGACTTGTGTATGTGTTCATATAAACATAGAAAATTTATTAAATATTATGTTTGAATGTCATTTTTTTCTATGGTAATGATGTTTTAATTTATTATATGTATAATTACTTTTATAATGCTTGTATTTCCATGCATTTTAGACTACTTCATATGATTGATTGTGGAAATCTGGTAGTTAAGTCATAGAACACTAGACTTTGGTAGTATGGGATGCCATAGGGTGTAGATAACTAGAAACCAATTATATTATTGAATTATACAATTAAATTGTATGTTTATTTGGGTGTTATATTTGTTACCATTATTTCTAGTATGGGATATAATATAATGGAAATTCATGCATATATTAGACGAACTTAATGTATGATGTTATTACTCTTATGTATAACATATCATCTGATGCCTTTGATAATAGGATGTAAATTGATGAATATTCTGGTTAAATTGTATTTGACCAATCTACATTGTTAATGTGGAATAAGGAGTGATAGAGACATCACTAAATTACTAGCATTCCAATGTTAGATGAAGGCAGTCAGATCAAGTGGTGTGTATGGAATTGACTGATCTAGATCATTATCATTTATTATTTATAAATATATGGGCCAAAGTATATTTAGTGATTATTATTCTTACATTATTATGGTTCACATATTAGTGGGATATCATAAAATAGAATGGATTTCTATGATACACTACATATTTAGTTTATAATCATACAACACAAAGGTACTTGCTAGTCTCTCTGAATTCCCATGCCATCACTATCTACTCATCTATGAAGGGAGGGACATTACTAAATGGGATTAGTGTAGGGTATATTTGGTCCATGGTTGGTGTGGTAAAGTTCTTAGATGATGCTCTCCCTCCATACAATAATCATACTATTAAGGCGACACTTGAGATTGCCACATATAATGGAGAATCTAGGGCATTCATGCTGTAGGAATCCAATATCTAAATTATGTACATTATATTATATTATATTGAATATTATTATATATTATGGTCATGAATAATTATAGTTACTTATTATTTTAAATTGGTAGCAACTATTGCAAAGTTGCATCAACCGTGGTTGAGTTTCTATATCATATTATATATTCATTTTACATAGCATCCTCATGACATTAGAGATATATGATGTAAAATGTAATGTGTACTTACTATTATCACTTTAATATATATGTGATACTTATTTATATTATTGGGTATAATCTATTTATAGTGTACATTTTAAATGAAACAAACAATCACATAATTTTATGTTTAACCAAACATTGTTGTTACATGTGGTATCAGAGCTGTGGCTGAAACTCTAGGACCTAATGAGTTCATTAGAATTTTAATGTATTTTGTTCATTGATGTGAACGTAGTTTTATGAATTACTTCACTAGAATTTGGACTGTGGTGTCCCATTTTTTAACCGTGTTATACCATGATTGGAGCTTTGCAACTTTTATAAAAAGTGTGTGGGATATTGAGTGTGCACACATTAGACATCTTGTACCCCTTTGAGTTGTTAAGGGGATCAGTTTATTGAGTATGTCATTAATGATGGTTGTATTTGAGGTTTGGGTAGATAATTATATATTAGAGTTTATGAGTTATGGGCAAAAATATTTTTACCATAGTTTTGTCACTTAGATGAAATACCTCGAGAGTGACTATATCTTTTCTTGATTAACAAGTCACTTTGTCATTGTGTTTTGTGTTATGATTGTTGTTAAGCTTAGGATGTTTCTCATAAATTTATGTGCTTTAGTTCTTATGTCTTTTATTTACTAAACCCAGGAATGGAAAATCTTATAGGACCATTTTTCTTTAGTACCACCTAGGGTGGTGGAAATCTTCACAGTAGAGTGTTGTTGTATTGCTTGATAATTCCTTTGTGTTACGAGTTCACTTATGGAATTTCACTCTTAAGATATTTAGTGTCATCCCTCTTAGATGGCTTAATGATGAGTTGATATTATCATATTCTCTTAAATGAGAACTATTTCTGAACAGTATTTGATTGTACTCCTTAGTAATTGATGGGATAATGTTTTCTACTCTTAGTGAGAGATAGGTTTTATGTCTTGCATAGATTGATATTGATCTCTCTTTTTTAACACATGTTGTTTTAAAGAGATATTTTTATACCTTTCACTATAAGTGAGTAGGGCATAGGAGGTGCAAAATATCTTGTCAATCTAGAGGTTGGAATAACCTTTTAACTTGTTGTCTACTAGTTGAAGAAGTAAGGAGATATTGTTTTTTAATTCCCCAATGAGGTGAAAATAATGGTGTGATTCTTGACCTATGTATATCATGTTATTTCCTCTTAATCATGAGCATAATAGAGTTAGTTAAGCTATGAAATATGATACCTATTTATGTGTGGTTAGTAGTAACTTAAAGAAATTATGGATTAATTGTATGATTTATTTTGTATGTATGAGAATATATATAGAATAATTTAGCATATAACCTTGATATCAATGATCTGATAGCATAAAATTGTGATTCTTTGAAATTCATTATGCACATTTTAAGATCATTAGGTCACAAATACCTAAGGAAAGAGTGATGAATTGGTAACATAAGTTCTAAGCAATAGGATAGTATTCTAATTAGCTTCACATTAACTTAGATTGTGGTATTGAGTTGGATTAATAGATGGACTTATCAAATCTAGAATTTGATAGGCAGAACTTGTCAAATTCAATCATATGGTTAGATGCATGTATATAGTGAACAAAGATACCATATAGATGAATATTCCATGATTTTTGTATACTTTTTATTTATCATTCCTATTCATCATCATACTTGTTAGGATTTCCATGGAGTAGTGACAATATTGAAATGTTATACTTATCTGAACCTACATTGAGTAGCAAAAATATTAACATATACATATTACTCTTGCCAGATTCCCTAATTACTTTTCTTCGAGATAAGAAAACCACTCTATAGGATAGAGATATGTGTTGATGACTAGAAGTTTTTGTGATACTCTCCTTGATAATTTATTTTGATTTGTATGACGATTTTGGACCCTGAGGTGGTCATGACAGAATCAATTAAAGTAAGTAATACTCATAATTGTGGTTGTTAAACTAAGAGATGTTATTAACAGGGGTCTTATGGGACCAATACGTTAGGAATAGTGAAATTTAAAGGAACTATGGTGAGTTATATATACAATTTTCTATTTATTTGTTTAGTTTTATATTATATATCATATTATTGCTTTGCTAAGAAATGTTTTTAATTTAGAACTTGTTATAGAATAAGAGCCATCGGGGATGATGACTAGCTTTAGGGCGAAGGATGTTACATCTCAATTCTTCATTAAAATAATTATTTGACTATTTATATATGGGTATGGTAGATACACATGATATTGACTATATTTTCTAATTAAGCTTGAGATTATGTTATTTTAGGATATTAGTACGTTGCTTAATTAGACGATAATTCATGACTGCTTAGCATGAACTAGTATTTGTATGTACTCCAATTTTTAAGCATATTAATGAAATATTATTGTTACATATTTTTTATTATTATCATGTGATATAGTCTAACTACCTATATAGTGTGAGGTGGATGTAGGATAATTCTTCCCTTGAACATGTAGGAGGGAGAGCATCATCAGAGAGAGTGGTGTAGATGGAGACATTGTTGGTTGATAGAGTGATAGTAAAGCCCTATACACACAACAATACATAGTCATGTTAGAATGCATTTAAAAATGATTATTTAAATTGCTTATTTATATGGTTTCTTAAGTATGTATGGAATAGAAATAAGATTCCCTTGTGTGGTTAGATTAATAAGTCATTATTTTTTAGGTAAAGTAAAATTTAAATTTGGATTATTATTTATTATGTTAGTATTTTTACTTTAAATTACCAAAGTATGATCTAATGATAAAATGGTTAAATTTGAAAATAAAATTTCATAATTAAAATAAAAATAGAATTGACTTTCTTTAAAAACATTATAAATAAAAAAATAAATTAAAAATAAGAAAAGAATTAAAAGAGATTAAAAATAATGAAAAATAAAACTAAAAACTAAAAACAAAAAAATGGAAGAGAAAATCAATATCTTTTAATCTATTTAAGAAATGACATGAAAGATATTTGACATAGCTTAGACATTGGAAAATAGAGAAGGAGGAACAAGCATAGAGAAAGTCATAGAGGATTAATTAATGAATTCATTGGTAAGGGGTGGACATAAAATTCATTATTTGATAATATTATAGGACTCGTGTTATTAGAAAGCAGATATTAACATAGAAATTATTTGAAAATGGGTGGAGCAAACAATTATAGGAAGTACCCTCTAAATTAGCAATACCCAATCCTTTTAGATAGATCTATATAATTATTCCATGGGAATATCTAGAGTTTAATATTTGTAATTTGAAATTAGTAGTAAATCCCAGTTGAGAAAGAAGTACTAAATCCCTAATTGAACATTATAATGAAAGACCAACTTCAGGTTTAAACAATAATTGTTTTACTTCAAATTTTGATATTTTGGTTTGATCTTAGGTTGCAAGACTAATTAATAGAAAAGCATAGTTAAAAATACAACTAACATATTAATAATGTTGAGAAATAAACATGGGTTTTGTTATAAGGTAGAGTATTTGTCAAAAATCTAGGTGTATGACATCAAGTTGAATATTGGCTTTAAACATGTTGATCAAACATTAACTAATTGATATAAATTTATATTTTGATTAATTGGCCAAATTGGCATATCTAGGTGTAAAACTAATGGGAAAATGTTTGAAATTCATAGAAATAAAATCCATTTTTATTATTTTGCCAATGAGTTGGGATGCTAAACTTAGATAACTCTTTTATTTATTTTAGAAACCAGTTGAGAGTTTTCTGTAAAACAAAGGTGTCAGTTTATGTCTTATCTAATTATATATTTTATAAGTCAAACATTGAAATATATAATATTTTATGGCATCAACTTAATAACAACCTGCATATGATTTTTAAGGAACCAAATTATTAGAAATCTAAATATTCTATTTTAGGCATTAATTATTGCCTTCTTATTTGCCTTCATGAAAGCCTCGTTATCCCCATGTCTAGGGTTTGAACCTCTCCAAATAGATTTTTTGTCTAACAACATTAACATTGTTGCCATATCAAGTTTTTTTCTTTTCTTTAACGCAACACAAGAGCAACATTGACACCATTATTTTTATCTAAGCTATTTCAACTGAAGTAAACCATAATCCATTTTAGTCAAGGATTTCAATGGACTCAAAAATCCCTTCTACGCTTTCCACAGATTACAAATAAGCATTTATCTCCATGTCTAGAGATGACACATATAATGCATATGTAATATGGCCATGGTTCGTTATGGGAGTGTGAGTTGCTTCACATATATTTACTACCTTTAATAACTATATCATGAAAGTGACTTTATTTGATTCCATCTTGAGTTTCATTCCACTTTGATTGGTGCATATCAGATTTTGTGTTATTGTGAATTGATGGGAAGGGTAGAGGGAGACCCATGCTTTGGTTAAGTTTTGGTCATGTAATACTTTACTATAAAATTATATTGTACGTAAAATCAAAATAGTTTATCGAATAAAATAATTGGGTATATTGTAGTGTAACAATATCTAATATTTACTTTATATAGGCAATTAACCTAGTTTAAATATTTGGTAAATACACACTAGTCTATATATTTTAATACATATAGAATTATGAAAAGATATAATTGGTGTTATATATATACTTTATTGTAGGATATGCTGTTAATATCTCATTATGTTATCTATCCATCAATAATCTTATTGGATTCATCTTTTTGAGATGTGTGTGTGTGTGTGTGTGTGTGTGTGTGTGTGTGTGTGTGTGTGTGTGTGTGTGTGTTTGTGTGTGTGTGTGTGTGTGTGTGTGTCTCTATATATATATATATATATATATATATATATATATATATATATAATGACTCTAGAAACATAGCAGTATATATTCTAAATGTGTTTGTTTATACCCAATTAGATGAATAAATGATTGGGACTCCCTGAATTGATTGGTTACAAGATCATTATAAAGATTGGAAGTTGATTAATAAAATAGTTTAGTTTCAAAACATATAATAGACTAAGCTTAGAGTTAAATGGTCAAACGTTGAAGAGTTTTTAAATCTCTTACTTATTAGAAAACCATCACCTAAAGTTTGAAAATATATCAAGTATATGTTTTGTCTTTTAATATAGTTAAAAACTTGGGGAAGATTCATTTAAGTAATTTTCTTGGGTAGATTATTAACTAAAATTGGTAGTATTACTGAGGTATAACTTAGTGAATGATTACTTAAAAGAAACCCTAACAACCAACTAATTATTATAGTAGAATCCTTGCATTTGGGGAAAATAAAGTTCTAGGTATTTTATTTGTTGTTTAGAATGTATGGGTTTTATGTTTTTTTAACTACTTCATGAGTTGACTACTATGATATATATATATATATATACATATATATATATATATATATATATATATATATATATATATATATTTGAATTTCACATAAGTATATATATTATGACTCTAGAAACATAGCAGCATGTATTCTAAATGTGTTTGCTTATACCCAATTAGATGAATAAAGGATTGGGACTCAATGAATTGGATAGCTACAAGATCATTGTAAAGATTGGAAGTTGATTAATAAAATAGTTTAGTTTCAAAACATATAATAGATTAACCTTAGGTTCGAAAGGTCAAACATTGAAGAGTTTTTAAATCTCTTACTTATTAGAAAACCATCACCTAAAGTTTGACAACAAATCAAGTATATGTTTTGGCTTTTAATATAGTTAAAAACTTGGGGAAGATTCATTTAAGTAATTTTCTTGGGTAGATTATTAACTAAAATTGGCAGTATTACTCATGTATAACTTAGTGAATGATTACTTTAAAAACCCCTAACATCCAACTGATTATTATAGTAGAATCCTTGTATTTGGGGAAAATAAAGTTTTAGGTATTCTATTTGTTGTTTAGAATGTATGGGTTTTATGTTTTTTTAACTACTTCATGAGTTGACTACTATGATTGGTCATTTTCATTAAAACACTAATCTATGGTTTAGAAATTATATAACATTAAAATGTCTACATGTGGTGTATATTAGGATGAGCGAGTGTTGGTATGTGGAGATTATACCTACAGTTCCTTGGATAATTTTTTTATGTCATTAAATTACTTAGGAATCATGATCTATAACCCTTGGAAGAAGATTATTAAAGCAATAAGTCATAAGGGTGCAAATTCTTAATTGGATTTATGAATTAGCCAACTCACAGTTAATAATAAGAATGACTATTTGTCTTGTGTATTCAGTAGGAGATACATGTGTGCATCACATAATAAAGGTATGTTATTATAAATGTGTTATTATACTTAAGTATAAGGGTGCATTATGTTGCATGTTGTTGGTGTGGATAATACTTGGGTGGTATAATTTTTTATTTTAAGCTTGTTAATATGATTTGATTGAATATTGTTAATCATAATTTTAGATTATGTGTTATCATGTAGTCGGTAACCTATGATAGTATGGGATATCATAGCACACTACATTATATAAGTGTATTTTACTCAGGTTGTACTTACTATAGTAATTATACCTAACTCAATTTTTTTGTATCCTATGTACATGCTAGTATTTACTATGGATACTGCATGGTTCTACAATTGGTGGACTTGTGTGTGCGTGCATGGAAACTCTGAGAATTTAGTAAATATTATGTTGGAATGTTATTGTGTTCTATGAGAATAATGTTTTTCTTTATTATGTGTATAGTTACTTATGTAACACTTGTGTTTCCATGTATTTTAGACTACTTCATATGATTTATAGTAAAACTATAGTAGTTAAGTCATAAAACAATGGATTGTGGTAGTATGGGATGCCATAGGGTGTAGATAATTCGAAACCAATTAGATTATTTAATTATATAGTTAAATTGTATGTTTACCCATGTGGTATATTTATTATCATTATTTATTATATGGGATAGAATATAACAGAATATTCATGCATATATTAAACATACTTAATGTATATTGTTATTCCTCTTATGTATAGCATGTTGTGTGATGCCTTTGCAAATAGGATGTAAGTTGATGAATCTTATGGTTCAATTGTATTTGACCAATCTGTATTGCTAATGCTGAGTAAGGAGTGAGATGGACTTCATTCTCTTCCTATCATTACAATGTTAGATGAAGGCAGTCCAATCAAGTGGTGTGTATGGAATTGATTGATCTAGATCATTATCATTTATTATTTTTAAATATTTGGGCCAAAATATGTTTAGTGAGACAATATCAATCCATGAGTATAGTTCACATGTTAGTGTGGTATCTTGAAATAAAATGTATTTCTATGATACACTACATTTTTAGTTTTGAATCATATAATACACTGGTAGTTTCTACTCTTTCTAGATTCCTACACCATCACTATCTACTCATCTATGAAGGGAGGACCATTCTATAATGGGATTAATGCAAGGCATCATTGGGTTTTAGATGGTGTGGTAAAGTTCTTGGATGATTCTCTCCCTCCCCATAGTAGTACTACTATTGAAATGACACTTAAGATTACAACAGATACTGGAGAGTCTAAGGAACTCATGCTCTAGGGAGCCAGGTATCTAAATTAAGTGCATTGTATTATATTGATTATTATTATTATTGAGTATTATCATGAAGAATTATAATTACATATTATGTAAATTGGCATTGGATATTGTATAGCTACATCAATTATGGTTGAGTTATTATATTACTTTTTATATTCATTTTATGTATCATAATCACTTAAATATATGAGTGATCTTTGTTTAGATTATTGGGTGTAATCTATTTATGGTATACATGTTTAATAAAAAACATCATGTAATTCTATGTCTATCCTAGAGGGGTTGTTATAGTTTATAAGAGGTAAAGAATTTGAAAATGAGATTTTCATTTCATCTTTTCATGATTTAAATAAAAACTTTAAATTCTTCATGTGATTGAGAAGGAACCAAGTATGAAATTCATCAGTAAATGATATATTTCATGTTTATATTGTATTTGTAAATATAAATTATGAATGCATGTGGGTTGTGTTGAACAGAATGATAGAAGCTTGAAAACATACCAATAGCTAAGTTATTAGTAGATAATAAAGAATGATATTGTTGTAGTATATAAATGCATTAATCATAATGAAATAATAAAAATGAATTACTATTTTATAGAGACATGTTTGTATCATAAAGTATGGATTTGTTTCATTATGAATTGTATGGATTTCTTGTGAGGTGTAATAAGATTATATATTATAAATGGTTTTTTATTTATCCTAAGTTTTAAAAGTATTATGAACGATGTATTATTTTTTATTGGTTATTATATTAATATATAATTTATCCACATTTTTAAGGAGTGATGAATGATGGACACGGAGTCCAATTATAGTCACATGTCACTAGTTAACAATGTGGTTAAGTAGTGAAAATGTGTTATAATAGAGAGTATGGATGGCATGGATTATGACTCAGATTGATGAAATGTGATATTAATATAAAAATTATTTGGAAAAAGTAATGTTATTGATGTATATATTGTTAGTCAAAAATTCCTTCTAGTTCATATGTTTATGTGAAGTCAAAAAAAATAGAAGTGTACCTAGAGTCTATTTTATTGGCTACATGTGATTCTCGATGGTTTTTAATTAATTGCATTGTCATTATATATCCCGTCATGAATGGAAATGCCACTCGTAGTGAATATATGCAATGGAAACGATCAATATGTGTTTATAATAAAAGTGTGGGGATGATGTTCTCACTCTGTACAGTTGGACTTGAAAATTTTATTAAGGCATACTCATGGATACTAGTGCAATTGATGAGTTGTATCATGGAAGATGTATTGTATTATTGCATTAGTATATTATGAAATTATTATATTAACCTAGAAAATCCATTAGTGATTACAACATAAATAAACATTTGGTATTTGTTATATTTTACTACAATGGTGCTTATAATTATTACTTTTGGATGTCTTGATGTTCATAACTTTATTATGAAGCTAGAATAATGTAGTGTCTTACCTTTGAATCCACATTTATGTAGTGATGTATAATATTACTATATCTACATCATCGATAGGTATTTATTATTATATTAATAAATTCCTACTTGAAAATACAAAGTGAAATGTTCTGAATAACAAGAATTTTATATGATTTAGTGTAATAATATATATAATATGTTTTATTTTGAATTTTATACAGTAATAATTTATTTAAAAATAAATTATTACTATATAAAAATGTTTAAAACATTAATTACTCTTAATTAACAAAATATAGTTAATTTTGTTAAATGTTAAAAAAATTGTAAGTTAGTAGTGGAATCTAGATGGGTTATAACATGTGGTATAATAGCGTAGGTTTAAATTCATGGACCTTAAGAGTCCACTAACATGATATTTCCATACTTTTTATTTTTCATAGGGTAAAATGGTGCACGTAATATATAATTCCAAGAGAACTTCTAATCAAGATTAATAAAACATGATCCAAACCAACAAGCTACAAACCTTGCTAAAATCTGTATCATCCTAAATGAAAACTGAGATAAAATTGTAGCCCTAAAATAATATTTACATGGGAAAGTAAAGGAAGAAGATAAAGTAGAGGATGATAAATATAAGGTTGATCATAACTACAACATTTCAAGCGGATACAAAGATTTCATGGGATATGAAAAAGATAATTACACCTAAGTTTGATGGAATAGTGTTTTGGGATGGACCGAAGGGTTGGATCACTAAAATGGACAAATAATTCTAAATATAGAATTAAACCAAGGTGACAAAACTAGTATGTCGATCATACCAGTTAACAAGTGAAGAAACAACTAGGAGGGCAAACAAGAAGTTTGAGATGACTGTTGACTCAACCACCATCATTTTAGATCAATTTCAATGTTATTTAGCGATCATTGGTTACCAAAATTCAGTTTATACTATAAATTAATATATTTATAAAAACTCAATCAAAGTGAGTTATTAGTGATAGAGTGCTAGTAATAATTTACTAAACTCCTAAAGTATATTCCCAAATATAATAAATATGAATGTTTCATAATTATAAATTTAATCATGGGTTTGAGGCCATAGATTGGGTATGAATTGGATTTTTATGGATATAATACCATGGATCAGGTTTTTTATAAGGCCATTAAGTAGGATCTAAAGATTTAATCTCTTGTATAAGGCACATATAAGTATCATAAGAAGTTAAGTAACCCAAAAACCATCTTTAAAAATTAAGAATTAGAATAATAATGGTAGTTCAAAAAATGGATTCAATAATTATAATTCCAAGTTTAAAAATTATTTAGGGAATAAAAACTATGTGATGGATTCAAGGAAGGAATAAAAGGTGGTAAAAAAACATAGAGGAAAGGACCTCTTGGTTGATGTTTCACTTGTGGAGGAGATCACTATGTAGATGATTATCTTGAGTGGGAGACACCAAATAAATTCAATAAACCCTATTCATATTTGCAATAGGAAACCTTCAAATAGTAGATTCATTTGGTTGTTGGCAATCATCAAGATGTGTTTCAAGAATTTGTAATTAAGATGTCAAGTACATTGTTTGGTCATTTTAAAAATTTGATAGACACAATATTTCATAAATGTTCCATTTATCCTAGTATAATAAATAAATAACATATGAAATCTAGACGCATGGAACATGCATGGATTATGCAGTATGGGAATTGGTATAGGGTTAATGTAGAAAAATCGTTTGTATAAGAAGAAGTTGAATTGCTTGATTTTAATAGTATATTAGACTTATTTATAGATTCGTTAGGTTAATATGATGTGATTTTAGGAATGAATTAGATTTTGAATCAGAAGGAAAAGTTTGATTGATTCACAAAGAAGGTTGATTTCCTAGATTATTTGGGAAATCAAACTCGAATCCAAGGTGAAAATAAGTTAAAGATAACATAAATTTTAAACATTTAGTTAAATAAGGTTCAAACAAAAGGATGCCAAGTTATTCATAGTTAAGATAGATTAGGTTGAAGAACATATATAGCCTACCTTATAATATTACTCTTTTTCAAGAATTATCAGATGTATTTCAAGAAGATTTAGTTGAATTACCTCTTAAATTAGAATTGTACTTCATCATTGATATGATTCTAGTATTTTAGGATCAATCCAAGCATCCCTAAGGGATGGAAAAAATAGAGCTAGTAAAATTTAAAACTCAAATATATGAGATGTTATCCTAGGGGTTGATTTGATCAAGCATTTCATTATGGGGTGAACTAGTGGCATTTTTTAATAAGAAGGATGAGACTCTTTACCTATGCAAAGATTAGAGGATATTCAATAAGGAAACCATCAAGAATAGAAATACTTTACATCTTATTGATAATATATTCTATCAAATGTGTGATATAATTTTATTTTATAATATTCACCTCATATAAGGATACCATAATTTGAGAATCAAGAAGGAAGATATTCTTAACAAAAATTCAGGATGAGGTATGGGCTCTATGAATTTATATTTCCTCCTTTTAGGATAATGAATTCACTTACATCATTCATAAATATCATGAATAATGTGTTCATATATTATATATATAATTTTGTTCTTATCTTCATATAATATATTATGATGTGATATAAGAGTGAATAAGAGCATGTTCAACACATGTATGTGGCTTTACAATGCTTGTAGAAACTTAAGATCTTGGAAAAATTATAAAATTTCAGTTTATTTTAGATAAAGGTTAAATAATTGTGATATATTATTATAATTTATGGAACATTCATAGATCCTACGAATATAATATCCATCATAGAATGCCTGACACTGAAAAGTGTTCATAAATGCATTTTTTAATGGGCTTAATAGGTAATACAAGAAAATTTTATCATATTTTTCAAAGATAGATAACCTCATCACCTATTATAAAATTTTTAATGATTACACTAAGTGAAAATTAACTTTTTTGTCTCTTAAATTTAAGCTATATATCAACAAAACTATCCAAAAATTACCAGTTGTCAAACTAGTCATGTTGTGAGTGAATTTATTGAACAAAAAATGTCTTTAATAAATTTAAACATTAAAATATATGATTCATGGTCTAAATCATTTTTTACATAAAATAATATCAAATATAAAACATACAATAATATCTTCAATTTTAATTAATTCACTAAACAACCTTTATATAAAAATTTTAAAAAAAATTAAAATAAACTTATTATAAGGTAACTTGTAATCCAAGTAATGTATAAATATAAAAAAATAATAAATAACTCATATACCACTAATTTATAAGAGCTTTGATAGGATCACTAAATCAATGAATATGCATGGCTATGTGATCACATGAGTTAAGCACGCCCATACCAAAATGAAGTTGCAAGCAAATGAAATCGACAAGTAAAAATATTCAATAAAGAGATTATAGCCAAAAGATAAAATTTTATTACACTCCACATAATATAAATAGCTCTTTGTATTTCCAAATACAAAGGAGGAAAAGACAATAAATAGGTTGGTTGAGTACAAAATGACTCAGCCATCTAAGGTGAAAGGGTGAGGTCCTCCACTATGGGTGGAGATAGCATTGAGAAAACACTAGTGGGTTGGATGCCTTAATGGTGTAAGCACTAAAAAAAATATGTGGAATGGAGACCCCATCTACCCATTAAGTGACCCCATGAACTCATGTGTGCATGATGACATCATGATGATGTCATAAATCACTTAAATGGACCTAATATCCACATAAGAAAGGTGAAATACATGTGTAGTAAATACCTATGCCAACACCCCACTTTAAGCATAGGTTAAGTGGGTGGTATAATTAGGTCCCAAAAACTAGGCCTAATCAAGTAACCAAGTATAAATTAATCTCTCACAAAGTGGAGTAAAAGGAGAAAACTGAGTGGTAAGAAAATTTCCCCTAAAAGAGAGAGAAGAAGAAGAGGAGACCAAAAGACCCATAGAAAATGACGTTAAAGTAGTTAGTACTCCATTTACAACTCACACAAGGATAAAGGAAGATGACAAGATGCTCTACCTAAAGACTTAAAAAGCTTCATATGCATTGAATAATGTTTCTTCCTTTTTCCAAAGGAAAAACTTGATGTGTGTACTTAATGTCTACCCATTTAGTAATGGGAAATGAATGTAATATTGCAAAGATATATGAATGTGGTATAAATCATATTTATTACATAGGTTTGACAATAACCTGTATAGATGCTGGAGGTAATACCACTAAAATATACTAATTAGAATAATGACATAGAACATTCATTGAAATAATTCCCATTTTAAGTGTGGAGCATGAATCACCAACTAAATAAGTTAAAATCCACATGAAGAGATGAGACATCAATGCTCTCAATCGGTGTAGTCTCACTAAAAATAGTAGAATCCTCTGAAGTGATAGAATGTGAAGGTTTTACAAGAGAAACATCTTGTATAGGAACAAATTTAGAATATTTAATAAGATGACTAAGGTCTAGAAAAAATTTATCCCGTAGTGGTGGATCAACATAAGGAAGAGAACTGTCCACCTAGAATGTGTCATCATAGGAAATAGATGCAGGAAGAGAGAGTAAAACAATGTCTAAAAAGACAATATGAGGAGGATGAGTGATATAAATCTTAGTAGGATATTTGAAAATAGAATATAAGATGCCCTAAATAGTATAAGAACACTCTGTATATTCCACATGTCAATGAAAATCCATGGAAACATTTAGTAATAGGGTGGTAAAAACCTTTTCACATGTATTACACCAATTATCAAACCGAACAAGATCAGTGGGTGTAGGTGTCTATCCATATAGGAATGGAATATAATTCTTGTGTGTGAGCAAGTGTTCCATGTAGGCATGTCATGAAGCATAATTGAACTTTTTAAGAAGGACCACTAGTGTAGACTCAACCTTCCTCATTTAGTATCTGTCAAGGGGAGTCATCATGACTGCAACTAAGAGTAAAATGCATGCTCTAGAGATGGACTTTAGACTATGCCAAAAATGAATGGACTAAAGTGAGAACAATAAGTACATAAGAGACAATGCAAAATGTAATAGGGCCCATCGCACAGATAACCCACCCCCCAAAAATTATACTTGATTCAACCAAATTTGGCACTTTATATTTTAGTGTATTTTATAAAATAAATAACACCAATAGATCAAGCATTAAAATCCATACACTTTTGAAAAAATAGCACTCAATTTTTAGTTGTCAATCAAAAGTTATAGTTAATACAAATTCCCATCATAAATATATCAAATAGAAATATTGAACTTATAACTATCTTAAATTTAATAGCTTCATGTATGTCATAGGTTTTTCGGTTAACTATGAAGGTTTTAAAACCATCACCACATATTGTCTTAAATTGGATGGCCTGAAATATGTCATAGATTGGTTAATACATAGATAGAGATAGATCCATAGGTAGGTTGAGACAAAGACAAAAGGAATGAAAACAAATGCAAGGACACATATCAACATAGGCATACAAATTAAGGTAGAAGCACTAATTGAGATGGGTACGTAGATTGAGATAGACATATAGATCAAGGTAGGCATGTAGATTGAGGTAGCTACATAAATTAATGTGTGTATGTGTGTGTGTGTGTGTGTGTGTGTGTGTGTGTGTGTGTGTGTGTGTGTGTGTGTGTGTGTGTGTGTGTGTGTGTGTGTGTGTGTGTGTGTGTGTGTGTGTGTGTGTGTGTGTGTGTGTGTGTGTGTGTGTGTGTGTATGGAAGGCATGTCGATTGAGGTAGGCATGCAAATTGAGTAAGGAATGTAGATTGAGGTAGCCACGTAAATCAGGGTAAGATATATAGAGGTAGGCACATAAATCAAGCCATGCATACAAATCAAAGCATGTATGAAAATTGAGGCATGCATACAAATTGATGAAGTTTGTTAAAATATAAAAATGTTTATAAATGGTCAAAAAAACCAAAAAAAACCAAAAATATATCAAAGCATGTATGAAAATTGAGGCATGCATACAAATTTATGAAGTTTTTTAAAATATAATTTTTTTTATAAATGGTCAAAAAAACCAAAAAAACACCAAAAATATTTTCTTTAGTAGTTATTCCATTACATGTATTAAACCCTAGAACAACAAACAAAATTAAATATTTGAAATTTACTGTCTTAGAATATGGTTGAGTTTAGAGTTTATCCTAAGGTTTTGCCACCTTATGAATCCAATGGAACACTCTATTTTACATGAAAATTTAATCACCAAAATTAACCTCCAAAAGATGATAATAACATTCAAATTTGAAGAAATAAGCTAAGAAAAAATAACCAGATAATCATGAATAATTGATTGGCACTCTGATTCCATCTAATTTTTTCTCTATGTCAACAGATCAGTGAACGCACATGGATGTGTGATAAGACAAGTCAAGTAATTTCACACCATAATGATGCTGCAAGCAAATAAAATTGACAAGAGAAAATATTCCACAAAGATATTGGATTCAAAATAAAAAATTCCATTACACTCTACACAAGATAAATAGCTCTTTGGATTAACAAATAAAAATGAAATCATGCCAATAAATAG
Source organism: Torreya grandis (assembly GCA_037957365.1). Lineage (NCBI taxonomy): Eukaryota > Viridiplantae > Streptophyta > Pinopsida > Cupressales > Taxaceae > Torreya > Torreya grandis. The sequence goes on along the minus strand of JARHVA010000537.1, from coordinate 5,128,989 downwards.
GCCAGTTGAGTGCAATATGACTTAGCTAGACAAGGCGAGTGAGTGGGGTCATTCTCTATGGGTAGACAGAGCATTGAAATAACACTGATGGGTTGGTATCCCTACTGGCACAAGAATTTAGGGGAACAAATGGAATGGATATCCCATTGAACCACTAAGTGATCCCATGCACTCATGTGTGCATTATGCATCATCATGATGTCATAAATCACCTAATAGTCCTAATATCCACCTAAGCAGGGTGAAATATATGTGTAGTAAATATTTAAACCAACATAAGTGAACTTAAAATATACTAATACAATATAAATTATATTAAATAAATTAAATTTAACTTACTATAAATGTTTGGACATCATGCAAAAAGCCTCTTTCATAGTAAAGTTAAATATGCTACAAAAAGTCATCTTTATCAGCTGACTAAGCTAATTAAATAAAATTAACTCAAATTAAATTAAATTCAAGTAATAAAAAAAATAAAAAAAATTAATATTATTTTTTAATGTGTGGATAATGATTTATAGTCAACTAAATACTCAAATAGTGAACTAGAGTGAACTGGCAACTTGCTTACTTTTTAGGAAATTATTGGAAGTATACCAAAGTGATGAAAAATTATTAATTTATAATTAAATTAAACAACCTTCCAAAACAACAATGAAAATAAAATATATCAATTTTAAAAATAGAACTCAAGTTCCCATATTGACATCACACTCAACATTTCCCCCTTTAATGCAAATAGGTGAGACTCCTATCATCTCCTTGAGCCTTATGCAAATCTTATTGGGAAATTTAAAAGTTATTGATTTTTTTAAATATGGTTTAAGGGTTGTATATTAATCTCCAATATAGGATAAATTAATTTTATTATTCTTCTTTGAAAACCATGAAACCAATCCAATTCTAAATGTGAACCAATAACCTAAAATTGACTTTTGGTCATCAAGTGATCCTCCTAAATATATATTTATGTGTATAATAATAAAAAAATAAATATATGGTATGAAATGAATAAAATTATTTTAATTACCTCTTAAATATCTAAAATTTCTCTTTATTTCTCATAATTTTGTTTTAAAGATGGTTTGCCCATAAATCTGGAAACTAGTGAAAATCCATCACTGATATCATTTCTAGTCATAGTGAGATACATCAAACATCGAAGCATGATTATAAAATTATTTTCATCATCTCAAGTGCTTCCACACTTCCTTATAATATTTTATCAAATTTAAAACTATGTGTTTATATGATTCTAATATTCAAGATTATACTTCGTTAAAATGTCATGTGTATACATGGCTTGAAAAATGAATGCATCATCTTTATTTTGATAGAATTAAATGAAAATAAATTAAATTATAACTATATAAGATAATTAATATTAAATTATGATTTCATATCATTCTTTAAGCTATTCAACATCTCCATAAAGCTACATGTAACTATCATGCCATCTACATAAAAAAACAAACATGTAAAACATTAGAATTCAATGTTTGTATGTAAAGATTTAGTTAATTTTAACCTCTTAAAAATCCTTGATCCAATAAATATCTATAATTTTTTTATTACCAATCTCTTGGATCTTTATTTGTCCCATAAATATCCTTCTTCAACATAAATACCCAAAATTCATTACTCTTTACCTCAAAACCTTTTGGCTGCCCCACATTTAGATTTATTCAATCACTCCATGAAGGAATGAAAATTTAACATAAATATGATATATTTTCCATCATTTATGAGTAGATATATAAATAATTATTATTATATTATCATAGGTTTCCTCATAGTCAACTACATATGTTTATGCAAACCTAATCTAGATTTTAGCTTGTCAGTTGTAACATAAATTTTAAATTTAGTCTTGTAAGCCAAATTTTTATGAATGAAATATTTATTTAACATAAGTTTAACTAAATTACATGTAAAATTACTCTAAATCTAATCCATCTCTAATTTCATAGTCATAACCCATTCTTTGTTTGGACTAGTTTTTGCATAACTTATAGGTTTGCTAATCACTGATGATAATACATATGTTATATTTTCATCATAATCATGATAAAATGAGTTAAATTCATGATTTTTTAATATTTTTATCCTCCCCTCATAATTATAATCCAAAAATTTATTTTTTATATGAGGATTCAATAAATTCTTTTTCTTGTTTGGCATTGATGTAGATGGATGACTAGTCTTTTGCAAAGAGCTAGTAACATAAAATAAAAATAAAAATTACCTATTATAATAGTGTGTCCTAGTTTTTGGAATAAAAAGGTCACATAAATTTCCAATATATTTTAAAAATATTGAGTTTAGGTAATTTATATTAATCAAATAAATGTGTTTTATATTATATATACAAATATGTAGTGCTTATACATTTTTATAATATTTTTTTATAAAATCATTAAATACTCTTTAGGATTTATTTTTGAATTATGTTTTCATTTTATTTTTGACTACTTATTGGGACATAATATTATAATTTTAATATAAACATATAAAATTAATGAGGATTAACACTTTCAACTATAAATTTTATAGCTAGATGATCAAAATCATATATACATCATTTTCAAAGAAATGACAATCCTTAGAAAAAAATGTTTATTTACTAGTAGGATTATAAACCTTTTATGCCTTAATTTCATCAAAATATATAGTGAAATTATGATCACCATTCTTAGGATAAATTGTATCACCTTTACTTTTTCTTGTGTTTATTTTCATGGTATTATTTACTTATACTATGATTGACTGTCTATCTCCTAATTGATCTTAGATTTTAAATAAATCATCTAACTTATTAAAATCATATTTATGACTTGTAAGCTAATTTGATCAACTTGAATTAAGATATGAAAATTTATTTTTTTCCTTTATAACCAAAAATATATGAGACAACAATCTAATCCATTCTTAAACTCACTTGTTCAACTTGAAAATCCCTCTCTTCCCTTTCTTGATTGGCTTAATTCTTTTTTCCTAGTATCCTAACATCTTTTATTATGTGTCATGTGTTTTATAGAAATTATATGTAAAGTATTTATTACTCTTACCTATTGTTATCATAGGTTATTCATGCAATATAACATGCTAAAGACGAGGATAGATAAGTTCATAAGATAGTTTAAAGAATTCATATTAAAGAAGAAAAGCAAAAGTATAGCCGAGATAGACTATTGTGCATTAGATAGGAATTATAATTAACTAGAAATTTATTAAGATTTGTAGAGAATTTGGAGTAACCTATATAGAATTAACCAAAACATTAAACACAATATCACATGTAAGGAACAAAATAATAAATACAACAGTTAACGATAACCAAATAATCTATATTGATCTCAACAAAAGGGTTATCTTCTATTTCATATAGCATTATATATACTCATTTACAATATATAATTTTTCACATTATTCTCTAACATGGTGCCAAAAGAGGAGACTGTACATATTATATTATTTAACAAGTTTTTAAGGATAGCAAAAAATTTATATAGTCAAAAACATAATTTATAATGCATGCATATATGAAGAATATCTTGCAAAAATTTACTATTTATTTTATTTTCCAAACACTTTATTGGAATTAAAATTTTGTATCATCTTGAGAAAACATCATATGATCATATGAATATGCTCATAGGGTAGACACTAAAGACATGGTTAGACTAGTAAGGTTCACAATAACTGATTAAGATACCATTTTTAGTTTTCACCTCTTACACACTACTTAGCCACCCTTTTCATTTTTTAACTAAGTATAATACTAACCTACCACCCTTTTAGGTTTTGAATAGGCTAGCATAACCAAATGGCCACACTTTATGGGTTTTCAACCATCCTAGCCCTGATTGTCTAACTAGTATTCCCCAATACAAAATGGTTTATAAAATTTAAAAAATTTGCACCTTACACAGTACGTAGCTTGAGGGAGGTGGAATTATTGTGGAAGAGGACTAACCATCAAGATCTTTAGCCCTAGACTATGTAACCTTTCACTGTGTGATAACTTACTAAAGCTTAGATTGTGGTTTTTAGATTGGTACATTGAGGATTTGAGAAACCTCTCTATATAATAGAGATACATCACTTTTATAAGTGTGCCAATCAATAATCACCTCATAGACCATGTGTAGTAAGATGCACATCAATGCATGATATTTGATAAGTTGTTTTATGTATGATTCATCGTATATGATCATGGTTGCCTTTGTATTGTTGACCCTTGTCTGCATGGCATTTAGCCTAGAGACCTATGAATGAACTGTACAAAATCTCACTATGCCATCTAGTGAATCAATCATTCATGTTGTTCCTATTATTGAATGATTCCTACAGAGCTTCATCATTCTCATTTATCAATGTGGTTTGATTTTCCATGGTTGTCTTGGAAGTTATAGTAATAGTGAAATCTATGATCTAATTAGAGAGAGAGTCATCATGGTTTTGTTTCCAATCCAATAAATTTCATGTGATGTGATGTGTATGGATGGCTATAATATCAAGCATGATATAGTACTCTTCCATCAAGGTGATCAAGGTGACTACCTCAATCTTCATGTTCTCGCCCAATGTAATGACGACATGGAGTTGTTGGGCTACACACCAATCCTTTATGATTTTAGTGACTAATATCTTGAGATTGCATTGGTCAGACATCACTTAGTCCCCAATCTCTTGAGTGAACAAATCCAGGAAAGTGTCCTTAATAATTTTTTTCACTTCATGAAAGTGAGATTTTATCTACACATTCTCCATCTTTAACTGATCTCATTCATGCTCTAGAAAGGTGACCTTCTATAAAATTGACTCCTAGAAGGTTGAAAACCCTCCAATTATTTATTCAAAGGGGGCCAAAAGATGTATAATGAATCCTCCTACTTTACTAGGAGTGTGGCAAGCATCATTATATATTTTGAATGATCTGGACATAGGATAGTGGTAAGTAGGAGTTAAGAAGTGGCGTGTTAAGCACCCACTATAGGAACATGCCAAAGTTAGATACCTTCTATTGGAAACTCATGTTGCTATGAACCTACGTGTATGGTAGCAGGTGATTTCTACTAGGTAGGATACTTTGGTTAGATATGAGGTTGTGTTCATTTTTGTTGTTTCCCATTCAATCCATGAGGATGTGCATTGGTTTATCTAAGATTTATTCAATGGGAATCCATTCATTGCTTCACATATACAATTATTAGATTTATTATATAAAAGGGGCATTTTTGTCTCATATGGAGCCAAGGGATATCCATGTGTAGGCATGGCTAAAGCTCAAGCCATGGCTTGTGTATTGATGACAACAGTCATGTTTAGCCCCAAATAGATGTTACCATCATTGTAACTCTCTAACAATACTTAGATGTTCTCACTTATGTCACCAAAGGTAGGTAATTATAGTAGGTGATTAACATATGTATTCTAAAACTATTGGCGAGCTATGAAAATATGGATAACAAGGAATTTGGTTATTGACAATTTCATCTTGGAAAAATATGCACAAAGATGACATGTTGACTTGGTTTTTAAATTTAGGTTGTATATATTTGGCACCTCTTGGATTCTACGTCTAGCCATGCTTATCTATACACTCATCTTGACTATAATGGTGGATGTGGAAAATATGAATTTGATTTTTCTATTAAGGTAGTTAGTTATTAGCACATGTGTGGATTTACATTGTTATGTTTTTTGATGCTCATATGGGGGTACAAGTAGATGATGTTGATGAGCCATCAATTTGTTGAATATTATGTCAATTTCCCCTTGGATCATTTAAATGATTTTGATGGATGGTTTTTATCTAATGGATATCTTGATGATAATATTTTTCTTGTACCTTTCTCAGACTTAATATCATTCATTCACTCGTCTTTAACTTTTTTGTTGCACACATAGATCCTCCTATTCATGGTTGGTGTACACGATGCTTGGTATTTTGATTGCCAAATGTTATTGAAGAGATCATATACAAATTAAAAAAATAGAAAATAAATACACACAAAACATGGAAAAATGGGAAAAACCTAATGTAATTGGTGCTACTATGCATCGACTCATATTGCAGAAGGAGATCAATTGACTATTGGTAGTAGGGCTTAAGCCTGCATCCATTTATCCACCCTTGTAACATGGTTCCCTAAAGATCTCTTAAAAACATAGTTCCTTGCTGAATTATGTCATGTATAATATATATTACTCTCCATCATATCTATAACTTACCCTATAATACTCTAAAATGATTGTCATATAGTAAGACTAGTTGATCTTTATAAAATTCTTTTTGGTGAAAATTCCTATCATGTCATGATTTTTGTATTTGCTTATCTACTTCTTGTGTCGACACTACTCTATGTAAATAATCCTCCATATTATTTAGTTAAATTAGTCTATTGGTTAGAAATTCAATATCTCCTAGTCAAATAACCATGGTAATGTGTAGACTGGGTACTAAGTACTCCATTGGTATGACTTCTTTGAGATGATACACCAAATAGAAAGGTGTAAAACCTATGGCTAATTTCTAATGCATGTGATATGTAGTCAAAATCATAAAAATATGATATTAAAAATCATATTTCTTGATGTCATATATATTTCTCAGCATTTTACCTAGTACTTTGTTAAAAGCTTCAACTTGACCATTTTCTTGTGGATGATAAGCTTGGTATTTTGATTGCCAAATGTTATTGAAGAGATCATATACAAATTAAAAAAATAGAAAATAAATACACATAAAACATGGAAAAATGGGGAAAACCTAATGTAATTGGTGCTACTCAGCATCGACTCATATTGCGTAAGGAGATCAATTGACTATTGGTAGTAGGGCTTAAGCCTGCATCCATTTATCCACCCTGGTAACATGGTTCCCTAAAGATCTCTTAAAAACATAGTTCCTTGCTGAATTATGTCATGTATAATATATATTACTCTCCATCATATCTATAACTTACCCTATAATACTCTAAAATGATTGTCATATAGTAAGATTGGTTGATCTTTATAAAATTCTTTTTGGAGAAAATTCCTATCATGTCATGATTTTTGTATTTGCTTGTCTAATTCTTGTGTCGACACTACTCTATGTAAATAATCCTCCACATTATTTAGTTAAATTAGTCTATTGGTTAGAAATTCAATATCTCCTAGTCAAATAACCATGGTAATGTGTAGACTGGGTACTAAGTATTCCATTGGTATGACTTCTTTGAGATGATACACAAAATAGAAAGGTGTAAAACCTATGGCTCATTTATAATGCATGTGATATGTCCTCAAAATCATAAAAATATGATATTAAAAATTGTATTTCTTGATGTCATATATATTTCTCAGCATTTTACCTAGTACTTTGTTAAAAGCTTCAACTTGACCATTTTCTTGTGGATGATAAGTAGTGATTTTGTGATGAGAAATCATAAATTACTCAGTCAAAACCTTGATGGTGTTATTCAAAAAGTGTATTCCTCTATCAATGATTAAATTTATAGGGCATCCAAACCTTGTAACAAATTTTTCATATGGAAAATTTGTTGTGTCCTTCGCACCACAACTAGGTGTTACATCAATTTCCCCCCACTTAGTAAAATAGTCCATCATAGTAATGATATATCTTGATTTACTATGCTTTCTTAGTGGTTTGATAGGTCCAAAAAAGTTGATGCCCCATTGTTCAAAAGGTTACTCAGCTAACAGAGGCTATAAAGTGTTTTTATCTCTTTATAATGATTTACCCATGTGTTGGCAAACATCACAGTTTTGTTCAACTCTATGTGCATCTTGGAATAAATTTGGCCACCATAACCCACTTTGTATCAGTTTTATAATCATAGCTTCTCCCACAAAATGTCTTCCTATGACTCCTTAATGTGACTCCTATAAAATTTTAGGTTGTTCATGTTCTAGAATAACCCTACGTAGGAATTCATCCTTCCCCAAGTGATATAGAATCCCATTGATGATGGTATATGGGAGGGTTCTAGTAACAAACTACTTCTTATAACACTCTTGATAATGTGCAGTGAAGACTCTTTTTTTGAGGAAATTGACAATATCTTTAGTTTTTTTAGGAATTACATAAACATGAAAGAGGTGTGCATTCAAAGAGTCTTCCTATAATTCTTCTAATTCCTCACTATTAGTGAGGTAGCTAAGATGGTCTAGTCCCACATTCTCTCATCCTAGCTTTACATTAATGCAGAAGTGAAAATCTTAGAACAACATCAATCATCAAGAGATGCATCCTCCTATCATCTAATTATTGACAAGATATTATAGGGATTGATGATCAATAAAGACTTTGAATGTTATTTAAAGGAGATAATGTCAAAATTTTTGAAGTGCAAACATAATGGCTAGTGCTTCTCGCTCAGTGGTTGTGTAATTTATCTTTGCATCAAAGAATTTTCATCTAGAAAAATGAATAGGATGGTCAAGTCCACCATCTCCTAGTTCTACAATCATAACACCAACTACAATATCTGAACCATCCACATGTACATGAATGGACTTAGTCTAGTCTAAAAAACAAGGATAGGCACAATAACTAACCTTTGTTCCAGCTTAATTAAAGTTACTTGGTACTTTGATGTCTAGAAATACTTCACAATTTTGCATAGTAAATATTTTAATGGATATGAAATAGATGCATAGCCTTGGATAAGCTTAATATATTAACCTATATGTCTTAGGAAAGAGCACACTTTGGTGGAGCTAATGGGTGTAGGCATACTAAAGATTACTACAATTTTTACTTGATCTACCAGAATGCCTTCACTACATACTACATATCCTAACAAGATACAAAAGGGTATAAATCTAAGGCATATTATTAAATTCAACATGATGCACATAGCTCTACATCATTCCAACATAAGGTGAAACTTAGACAAATGTTATTTGATCAAGGAAAAGACTACCCAATCGTTAAGATAGACTTCCAAGAAATCATGAATGAAGTCCTTGAATGTAGTCACTATTGCACAAGAGAATATAAAAAGTGTGTTCTTAAGGCTAAAAGGCACGAATTTATATGTAAAAGAACCTGATTATGTGGTAAATTTTATTTTGGCTCTATCTTCTTTTGAAATCAGTATCTAATGATATTTGTTGAATCTATTTTTGAAATAATAGACTTCATGTCTTGCAACAAACTCCAAAACTTATTCTGTGAATGGAATTTGGAATGGATCATTTACATAAGAATAATTCAAAATTCGATAATCCTCACATTCTCATATTTCCTCTATCTTTATTTTTTTCACTACCATGGGGCTTACCTAGTCTATCCTTTTGACTGGATAGATTATTCCTACATCCTACATTCTATCTAGTTTAGCCTTAACTTTTAGATTCATGTTCAGATTAAGTTCTATGGTTACTTATTTCTAGGACATGTGCACTCATTTAGTTTAATATGCATCTAACTATGAGATGGGTCAACTCCTTAGACCTCTAAGAATTGGGTGGGGAAGGCATCTTCATAATCCCTTAGAAGTTGTAGAGCTTCTGAAATAGCTTCTATCTAATAGTCACTTATGTTCACCTATTTTATATACTCCTCTATTCGAATGATTGAAATATGTTTTTTGATAGGTTGGTGATAAATGTTGCATTTTATTCATCAATATATCTTAGTATCCTCTATTTCTCTTCCTATTTGGGAATTTGGATGTTGCATATCTTGTCTTTTTTAGTAGGTGTTGTACCAATGTCTTTGAGTGGTTCTACAAGTTGCTCAGGTTCAAATAAATCATTCAAATATAGATCAGCATCAAAATTAGATTCTTTAACATCCTCTACCTCATCTTATATTTGGTGAAATGGTTTCATCATATATTGTTCTTCTTTCATAGCATTTTTATATCATTATAATGCTGAATTAAGATTAGAGGTTGCATTCTTCTATGTAGTGGATTCTATTGTGGTTCTTAAGTCTTATATGCACCTATAGAATAAGAAGTGTTTGATTCTATATAGTGATTATGAACCAAAGGAATTTCATCTTCAAAAACAAATTTTTATATAAAAATACTTTGCACTTGAGCCCAATGCTTAGTTTCCCTTCTATATTCTTGGTGCGTATACCATGTAGATAGTAATGGAGCAAGTGTATAGTGGAAAATGTGGACCCAATACTTTAGTGCCACACGTTCTTCATTCCAAACTTTAAAAAATTTATGTATATGAGTTTAAATACACTCACCTTCCTGAAACAATGGCCAATTGGTGAAAATGAACTGTGGTAGCTAGATCTTGCTAATCTTGAGCTTGCAAGCATCATCCTAGTCGAACTAGGCCTTTCAAAGAACTACCCACCATGTCACAACAACTCCCTTTAGTACATAATTTAGAGCATTGACCAAGTAACTAGTGGTGGGTATATGAACTTGTAAGCATAGAATGAAGTTATTAATGCCATTAGTTACATATTAAACAAGAATTTATCATTTATGCACAAAGACCATTCACATCGGTCAGAGTTCATAATCACTTTGGGCCTAGTTGAGGAGGTGGGTATCTGAGTCACCACTGACTGACAATGTTTTTTCCCATGGAATAGTACCTTCCTTTGTTGGCTCTATGTATTCCTTCATGTGATCATTAGTTTGATAGAGGAAGTCAACTTTTGACCAAGTAGGGGATTTTGTAGACATAGATACACATTCCTTGATGAGAAACTAGTTTTTACCAGTTGTGTAATTACTAATTTGGGGTTCCATTATGCTACTATCATTATTTGTTAAGTGAGTAGTGATTTTACCTAAGGTTTGGTATGATCATATAGGAATTTTCATTTAGTTGGGTGCATAACTTTTAGATTTTCCTTAGAATTCACCTTCATCCAACTAGTTTCTTATGTAATGTATGGAGAGTCTAGCTCAACCAGAATTATGTAGGGCTCATGCATTTGATTAAGGTGAATGAAAATAAATTTTTTACCTTGGTGTACTTCTAATTATTTTTGTCTTTGTTAATAGTCATCTGACAATCATATGTCCACCATTAGCTATGAGTGTAGGGTAATGTGTTGCAGAAGTCTTCATGTTGATGACATCAAAGTCACCTCACAGTGTTAATTCTACAATTTTTACTTCCACATATTTTAATATACCAATAGGCTCAACCCTTCCATAGTTAGTTAGGCTCAATGTTACTAGGTTATAATTTAGAAATTTCTATCTAATGGCTTCCCAATTAGACTAAGGAATCATATTTACTATGCTATCAAAAATCAAATATAGCATTTAGAATCCCATAACCAAAAATCTCATTATCTATACATGCATCTACATCCTAAGGCTTATTTGTTCTAACATACTAGACCAACTTTTACATGTTCTATTTCCCATGTTGTGTACATTCTAGTAGATTATAGAACAATTTTGTGATGTTCTGAGAGATGTCTTTATTGTGTAGTGTGCTTACAAATTTTAGAACATTTGTGAGCATAGGGACAACTCCATCCTGATGCATGATGTACATGCTGCAACATATCCTTTAGTCATGGCTTGATGTTGGATGTTTTTCAACATCTTTATAGCTTCATATATGAGGCCCTTTTTTGAATCTAGATTTGGGTATTTTTCTTTTTTATCTTTTTAGATTCCTTGATCTTGAGGCATCTCAAGTGGAGGAAAACCTTTGTTTGCATGTATTTTTCATGTAACATCATTCAATAATGCATTTTAATTAGTCTGCAAACTCACCATATTCACATTTTTAATAGAATTATCCTTTCTCTATTTTTCCAATATTGGACAATATTATGTGTCATAATGATTATATATTATATATCATGCATAGCATGACTGACATAAGGATTCATAGGGAAATTTCATTGTACATGATTGTATTATCCATAAAAGTAGCATTATAGAGGAGATTGCTAATAGTTATGTCCTCTATCTCCTTTATATCTACCTTGATATCCTCCTCTATTGGATTGATATCCAATTCTATATCCTCCTTATTGTTGCATAGTGTTCTAATGTTGGTGTTGTTGATTATTCTCTCTGATTACAAATTATTATTGTGCAGTTGGTGGGGTCAAAATTGTTTGTTGTTTTTGTTGTTGTTATGTTATGGGTGAGCTTTAGAGGGTTACATATTGGTACTATAGTGATAGAGGTGTGTAACTTGATGAATGAGGGGTCCATCTAGCCAAACCTTAAGGATAATATTATGGTGAACTCAAAATCCATTATGGGCCTAATTTGGTCACACAACCCATATCGACCTCTTGGACTGGGATCACTTGCTTCACCAAGGAGATTTATTGCATAGTGATACCTTATTTAATCTCTTATAAAACCCTACAGTTATTCTCATCATGATTAGGCATTTCATATAAATTTCAATACAAATTATATAGGTTCTTGATATATTGTTTTAGAAGATGACATTGCATTATGGCATGCCCAACTACTTGACAGAGTTCACAAAATTTTATCTTTACTTTAGGACAATCATGTATGTGATGGTATTCTTTTCCATACACCATATATTTAGTTTAGGATTATCTCCCTCATGGTATTGATCCATTATTTTCATGAAAGCCTATAATGTGTTTTCATTCTTGGAATTGGAATAGGGGATTCCCCATAATATTCAGTATATGCTATCCATAAGGTAGCATCTGTAGCATATAATTTTGTAGCATATTGATCTTACACAGTGGTAAACCTGATCCAAGAGCATAGTCCTTCAACAAACCATTTATATTTTTATTTATCTGTTAACATAAATTCTACCTTATTCATCACATCAAAGAATCTACATTCATAGTCATAGACTGATTCTCCAAACTTTTGACTTATTTCTTGTAGATCCTATATAGTCTAACTAGTGCATTTTTTAATCTTGAATTCTACAACAAGCCAATCATCAATGTCTTTCAAAATTGCCTACTAAATGTCTCTATAGTAAATGAACTCAAGTGTCCTTCCTATGAGTGATCCTACTAACTCACAGTTCTTGAAATTTTCATCAATGATGCCCTTATCTTACCATATCATCTTATAATTCAAAAGGTATTGTTCAAGATCCGTAGACCCATAACAAATTGCTAAGTTGATGAATCGTCCTGGATGACTCATTAAGTTAACTAGTATGTATGGATTCTATTATGTAGATATTATTAGAAGATGTTGCATTTTGGGTGATCTTAGCTACATATTACTTTATGCACTATGAGGATTATTATGTAGATTGTGTTTCTTTAAACTTCTTTCTCTTCTTCATTTAGTTTCAACAAATCATGTCCTTCAAAGTCTTTCTAACTGATCTAGTTTTTATTTCATCACCCTAATGATTCACATGATCTGAAAATGGTCCTTCCTAACTACTATCTTATTTTTTGCCTAGTTGAAATATTTCACTGGGATATAAAAGATTGGCTATGGGGATGTGTGCTCTTTCACTGAATGGTTTTTTCCGTTTGACAACCTTATATTATATGCTTGAACCTATATTTAACCTGTGACCATGTTCTATTTCTTTTCTTAATTCTTTTTCTTCTGACAATACCCTTTCTTGTATTTGTGCACTACATCTATCATCTATCATCTATCATATATCTATTCTACTTATAAACTATTCTCTCCTTCCTCTTCACACATCTCATATTCATCTCATTCTTCATCATCTTGATCTATATTCTAGTATTCATAATCCTCTTTCTTAATTATTCATTCATCCTATCGGTCATCACATCTTTGCAATCATTTATCATCTAATATACTACTAATCTTACCTTTAATCACAGCTACTTAGGTATTATTCTATTTGTTCCATCTATTTTATTGTCATAGTTCCCATTCTAAATCTAAAATTTTCTTCTAAATCTTCTTCCCTCATGTCTCCATTATATATTTAGGTTTAAGCCTTACTGTCTCATCTAACTATCATTCTTGTCATAGATAACCCCATATGCCCAAAGTGACTACTCCATATTGGCTAGATTAGGCACCATGGCCTTATCCACAAAAAACATCTTTATTAGAAGAGGTAGTCACTAAAAAAAATTCCTTTATTTCCTTATATGAAATTATCCTACATAGATTCAAATGCTATATATCCTTGTACTATAAACTTGGTGATATAACCATCTATGGTGGTAGTAACCCAATAGTATATTTCTCTCATAAAATTAGTTTATAGTTTTAACAATTGGTCTATCTTCTCTTTAGTCCATGTAATTGTTTCTTTCATTTTGGGATTGAAGCAATAGTATTCCAATCTTTTTAGCTAGTTAGTTATCAGTTTAGGTAATTCATACCATAAAATTTCATATATCTCTACATAGATGTGCTTCTAAATAATTTCACTTGTGGTAAGAACAATCCTTTTAGAATCTTCTTCTAAAAAGTTCCATACTTTTTGGTCAAACCATGTGTCAATGTCTCATTGTCCCGGTAACCATTTTACCATAGTTTCTTATAGATGGAGTGTGTATGCAATCACAATTGAATGATGCACATGAATTAGTACTAAATCAAGTAAGATAGATCACACCTACACTTTGAATTGGGTAGACACTTTTTAAGGAGGAGCATGGCCAATATGGGGATGTAATAGACCCAATTAGGGGATCAATTATATCACTTGTCATAATATATCATGCTACGAAGGTTCCAAATCCTAAATTCTAACATAATCACACAACAACCCTAAAAGAGTCCTATGATTTGATATTTCACTTATAATAGTAAAAAAGAGAGTAAACTATTCTAATAAAAAGAAAAGTAAACTAATCTAGTGCACAACAAATTTTGTGGCACAAACTAGGGGTTTGAACAAAACAAATAAAAAACTAAACTAAACATGTATAGGATACATATACTAATGTCACTTTATACATAATCCTAATACATGGAAGTGAATTATACATACTACATTATCTATCCACTCTTATAAAGGAGAAATAAAGTTAGGAATGCTTCCCTTATAAGATCAACCCACTGAACCTTAGTCTCTCACTTGGCCAAGGTGATTCATAATATATTATTATGGTTTGTAAGGATAACCAAGATAAATCAGCTCTAGGATACACAGACTACCTAAACATCCAAAGGACTTGTCCATAAGACAAGATTAGAGATCCAAAAATTTTATTAAAACCTCAATCATTATTCCTCAATTATAATGGTCAATAAGTAGATATTTATTTTCACTTATTCACTTGATTCTTTGATCTCTTATTAAATGGTAAGGAATGACCATGTATATATAGTGGTAACTTACCTAAATTTTTTTTGACATGTAGATTATACTAGGTCGATTGATTTGACCTAGCATATTTTTAGGCTAACTCACTAGGTTTGTGTTAGTTCAGTCAGGAGGCTAACAAACCAAAAGAGCTAAAATATCCCCAAAACACACTAGGTTGACTAGGTCAACCTAGTTTGTTGAACTAGTCAAAATGATAACAAGGTAAGAAATGAAGGAATAAAACATGACAAAGACTTGAATGGATAGTAGAGAGAGAGATAAATAAGGTTAGGTTTCAATGTTTTATGAGATAAGTGTGTAGATGGAAAGTCGTAAAATGAGCAATAATATTATGAAGCACTAATGGTCTACCCACCCCTTTCTTGGTACACCCCTTAATGCATGCACTCAGAGAGATTGGGACTCGATAGGTTCCTTCAAGATACAAAGTTTCAATAATAAATAAAAAATTAAGAGTATTATGTGTATACATATGCCCCATCCTAAGTTCATCATGTGTCATGTAAGTGCAACACAAGATGGTGATTCAAAGATAGAACATGATAACACATAAAATTGATGCTACGTATGGTGTAGTAAGTAGAAAAATAAGATAAGTGAAAGGATTAAATTGAGAAACACATACTTTTAACTTACCTTAATGTTTTAGATAAATAATAAGATTGCAAAAAAGTGAAGGCATCTAATATAAATCACACTAGGCAAAACTGTAGAAGTTAGTACAAAAAAAAATCCAATTTTTTTTTTGGAGGATAGGCATGTTATATTGGAAAGGAATCTATACATCACCATGAATCTAATGCATTTTATGGTTTGCAAAATGGATGAGCAAAAACAAAGATATGAGCAAAACAAAGAATCTAAAAGAAAATAATTAAGGAATTTGAATAGCTAAAAAGTGGTTTTAAATAGGAAAATGAGAAGTCATTTTGTTATTTTGAATTGTAAAAGAAGAGAAAAAGAGCTTTGAGACCAAACAAGGCTAGGATGGTGAGAGGATGACATGTTAGATGAGAGGGACACCCAGAGGCCGCATTAGGTATACTACAAGTATGCAACTACATATCTCAAACTAATTTTTAAAATTTGCATTGAATTAAGTGAATTTTTGATTTTAAAAAAAATGTTTGTAAGAATTTATATATGTCAAAAATTAACAAAATTTAGATTATAAGGTTATAAAATAGGAAGACAAGTAATGGGTTCAAAGGAAATAGGAAGAAAATAGGAAAAATGCATATTTTTAGTAAAATATACCAGGCTAGTGCACTGAACCTACTATGTTGACAAAGTCAACCTAGTAGGTTAATTAGGGTAAAAATCCATATGGTTGACCTAGTAGGTATAGGTCAACCTAGTGTAATCTGTAAGCTAAGATCTAGTGAAAAATTGTCCAGTTGGTCTGTAAGGGCCAAAATGGAAACTTATATGAAATTTAGGATAAGACAAAACAAAAATAGGGAAATTTTGGTCAAACTAGGTTAACTAAGGAACTATAATGAACATGGAAAAGCATGCCAAAATTTAAAGAGGGATAGAAAGGCAAGAGGGACCAAAATAGGATGAAATGGATAAAAATGAATAAATTGTGCTTCTTCTTGATTAAAAATAGAATGTATAAATAATGTATTGTGATTATACATGAGATGGAGGAACTAATACATCCTTTGTTGTTTCCTAATTACAGAGATGACCATGATTCTATAATTTATTAGATGTGTCTTGGTTGCTAAATTTGTTAGATAAATTAATAGATGAAGATCAAGCTAGATTGATAGGCATAGGTCTAGGAGGTATATCAGATATGTGTATAATCTCACTTAGTGCAGATGTGTTGGTCATGTTCCTTGGTTGCTAGGAATAGTTGACCAACACCTTCAGATGGGAGGTGGATGGGGATGTGATAGAGGTGGCTATCACACTAGAGGATGTTTATACCATTCTTGGACTAACCATAATAGGAACACTACTAACATTAGGGATACCAAACATCATAGACAAGAGGAAGCCTTAGCATTGTGGGCTACAAGCTTAGAGATAATATTATTGGGGTGGAGAGTGAGTATGGATAATTTGTATATATCATATATTTTGAATATTTGGAAGGTAGTGATAAGCCTTATGACACAACATGTGCTCTTTCACAATTCAGATGGCAAGGTACTGCTATACGTGGTAGCCTTGAGTAAGATGATGCTGGAGGAGGGAGTATTATATGATCTAGGCTCTATTATATGGGTCTATCTTATTCATGATCTATTTGAGATGTGGGTTAGAGGAAATAAGACCATGGGACCTATCATACTATTGACAACATGGATTTATGAAATATTTGCTATGTATCAGCTACTTGGGTTGCCTCATGTGGTCGATGATAGGTCACCTCAGGGGAGGAGATGGAGGGAGGACTAGGTATCATTGGACATTCCACACGTGATAATGTTATAGATGATGAGATGCATCAAAATAATATGGCCATGATATGAGTACCTAGTGACTACCTAGGAGAGTGGGTACATAATTAGATTAGTGCTAAAGAGGAGAAAGGTGATAGGACACTATACATGGTGGATAGAAACACATCTAGTGGCATAGGTGTTAGGGTAGATGGGTCTACCTCATCTAGTGACATCAATTATCATGCCTGAGAAGTGGACTCAACATGTGAGAGAGCCATGAGGGAAGAGGGGACTCAGACCACTGATAGTGAGACTGATATTGAGGCCATACAAGGAGTGACCATGGACTAGTCAGGCATGATGAGGGGAAAAGCAAGAGGAAGTAGATGTGGAGGTGGAGATACCAGATGTACCACTACTAGCTCCATGGAGAGATGAACTATGGGAATCAAGGATAAAACATCAATGGAAGTGGGAGGAGAAAATCAAAACCATCATCATCTTTGGTGAGTTATCAAATGAGCCAGAGGAGATACAAATGATACATAGATTGCTCAGGTGTAGGTTGAGATGGATGTGAACCATGATAGTTGGGTTTAAGCTAAGAAGGGGACCTATAGAGGGAGTATTAAGAGGTTGTATAGATGGGGATACTGTGCTAGGTGATCACATGGATGATGATACCATAGGAGCTGAGAGACAACTAGGTAAAAAAAATATGATTGATTTATTACTTAAGTTTGGAAATAGATAGATTGATATATATTGCAAGATATTACAGTGATCTATTATCTATTTCGTGTTATTTTGCATGTATAGTTTTTGATGAGGAGGAGAGATGGGGGTTTCTAGTTAGGGGAGCACTCTATGATGTCCTACATGAGACTCTACAACCATATAACCCCATGACACTAGAGGATCTAAGTGTACCATCTACACCAGCTCAAGTGAGCTAGTTTAGACTAGTGAGAGAGGCCCCAAGGTAGATATAGATGTAGAGAGAGAGGATGAATCCATCAGTAGAGATGGGTGAAGGGGATAGGTAGGCCTGAAAGGCCCTAGCTAATGAGATAGTTATGCATTTAGAGATAATGACACAAATGATGTAGGCATATACAATGATGCAAAATCAACTGAGGTAGGCACACGCAATGACCTAGACTGAGTTGGTATAGACACAGGTGTAGATATCACATCTATAATAATAGGTAGAGGGATTGAGATCTTGGATTGCCTGATTATAATGTACCATTCAAAGGAGTCAGACTCAGGCCTTTATTGGTACCATGATTAGACGATGAGATAGATAAAATGGAGCCCAGCCCTAAAGATGGAGCATTGTATTTGATTATATATGTTTTATCAAACTCTTTATATATATATATATATATATACATATCAAGAGTTTGATAAAACATATATAATCATATACAATGCTCCATCTTTAGGGCTGGGCTCCATTTTATCTATCTCATGGTCTAATCATGGTGCCTATTAAGGCCTCAGTCTGACTCCTTTGAATGGTACATTGTAATGAGGCAATCCAAGATATCAATCCCTCTACCTATTCCTATATATATATGAAGTATGATTTTGGCTTATTGGTGTTGGTTCTATATGTTGTCTTTTATGATGGTTGTGTTTACTCATTATGGTTGAGGCCATGGATGCTTTGGATATATTTCTTTCTATAACATGTATTGATATTTGATTTATATGTTATAGTAAATATATGTGGTGTGGTTTCTTTTCTACCATTAAGGATTACACAAGCATGGTGAAAAATAAATAGGAGAAAAGACTTGGAAAAATATAATCAATCAAATAAATGTAGTACACACTAGTTCAAGTTGGGAAATGTGTAATAACAAAAAATGACTAAGTATAAAAATCTAAAAAAATGGCAAACAAGATGGTAAAAGGGGATTTGATTTTAAACCAATGTAAAATATTTTCCCACCAAATTAAAAAATAATAAAATTACATTAAATATCATGTTGGGAACTATGACAAATAATGTAATAAAATGGAAGGTATGTAAAAGGGCACAAATTGTAATAAAAACAAATCAGAATAAAGTCAATCAATTTTAATATTTCATGATGGGAAGTACAAAAGAAAAAAGAAATTTACAAAAACTTGGTCTTAAATTTATGATACTAATTCAAGCTAGGAAGTATGAGAAATTCAAGAAATGGTTGTAATCTTACATGCACTCAAAAAATAAGAAAATAAAAGGCAAAATAAAAGTGAAGTATGCATAAAACATAATAAATATCACTATGGGAAGTATGTCAATGAAATGTAACCTCATATTCAATTAAATCTTATCTCTTATTTTACACTTGTAATTTGGATGGTGACTTATTTATTTAAAAATTTTGTGAGGAGGGCCGGGTCCTATCCACGGTCTTACACTACAACTCACAAAATAAAAACCCAAGGGGTACCAAATCAAGATTGGCAAATAGAAAGATTAGTAATGGTAAATCAAGGATGTGGGTAATAGGATGGAAAAGGTGTTAATTTGTTAGGGTTACCGTGTCCTATCCATGGTCTTATAAAGCAACTCACGCATGAAATCCCATGTGGAGTGATTAGAAAGAAAAACAATATCTCTCAATAGGAAATATGAGGAAAGGGAATGTAAAAAGCAAAGTTTTTGGCATATTATGAGAAGACCTTAGGAGTCAAGAGGCATACTAAGGACTTGAAAATACACTAAGTGACTATTGGTCATCTATGTACATAGGAAACCCGCTTGTTATGGACATAAATATTTGTAGGAAAATAAGTGTGATACTAAGATAAAATCATGAATGTATATTAGTAAAAGAAAAATTAAAATGGACCTAGCACCCCATAACTTGTTCCTCACTCCTTAGGACCCCTTATAGATGCATCTGTGTACTAAAAATATTGGGTAATTGTGTGAGGAAGTAGGTAGCACTAAAATATTTTTTTATTCTCTTCTTCTAATCTATTGGCCTGCCACACCCCAAAGCACCTTGGATCTATCATGAGGCCAATTATGGAGTTGAATATTCAACTTGAAGAAGGAGATGTGCTTTGAATCATGTCTTTTAGTGTGATTTTAATTTTAAGATATTACATATTTTTTATTTTTGATATCATTGCCTTTGGTTTAAATGATTCAGAATTTTAACTTTATTTTGAAGGCTTTATAGGATTCCTCCTCCTTATGGATTTGGAATGATCAATCATGAGAGGTATAGTGATACACATGAATGAGTTGTAGTCTAAGGCTAAAGGAAGCTAAGTAACTAAAGACAAAAAATTGACTAGGACACTTAGGCTTGAATATGAACAAGTATGTGATCTCAAGTCTCAACCATGTATATGCTTATTTTTCAGAAAAGGAAGAAGGAAATATGAGATCCAAGGGTGGACCGGTAAAAGGAAATAATAATGATAAATATTTTTTACTAACTGATCACATGGTAGAAGGAGATAATAAGCAAAGGGAACATGGTAGATATAACCAAGTCACTATGACAACTATCTGTGAAAAATAAAGATAAGAAAGCAAACAATCATGAAGATACAAGGGAAGAGTTTTGAGAGAAAATATAAAGGAAAAGGGAGAAATGTTAAGTGATAAATAATCATGATAAGGAAAAGATAATTATATGCAAAATTTAAAACAAAAACATAAGCTAACTATAGTAAAACATGAAGAAGAAACATGATATAAGATAGGAAATAATTTGACACACTGTCAAATGATATAATCAAAATAGAAATAATATTAGAGAATACATCCAATTCAAATGGAAAATTAGGAAACATCATGAATGTGCTCATAAATATATCCACACACTTTATCCAAGACATTAGATAAATCTCTATGAATCTGAATACAAACTACTGCTAATGTCTCATCAACCTTCATTAAATACTAGGCAAATACTTTTTTTATAATATCCTAATCTAAAAAGTAGAATACTCATTGGATCATGCTGAGGAGGTAAATTGGGCAAAGGATGGTCAAGATAATGCATGGTAATGGGATCTATAGGAGATATAGTAATCACTAGTGGATAAGGATCCATGGATGAAGGAGGCTCCATAGGTGGAAAAGGAACAAGTGGATGTACAGAAGGTGGTGAAGGGACCACAAGAGGTGTAGTTATGAGAGACAAAGGGGGAGAGTTAATATGAGAATGACCTACAGGATAATGGTATAAGGTCTAGGATTAGCTATAATATGATCGTTAAGATGCTACTAAAGGATATAACACTGATCAGTGTGATGTGTGCCATACTGGTACCATAGATAATACCTCTCACCATACTTAGGTATATATTTAGGAAGGATATTTGGAGGAGGTAAGGTAGTGTCTATTGATGTGGAATAAGGGTGCAAGGAATCAATATATTATCATAACTTACAATAATGGGTAAAAGAGTGATTATTTGTCCCAAGGAAGCAACATATATGCTTATGAGTATTTTTAGGAGAAATACTCATAGGAGAAGGTGTAACATGCATGAAAGAAGAAAGAGATGAATCATCAACCCATTTTATGGGTAGATGATTTGTCTTAGGTAGTTTAATAAAACCATCACCAAGAGAAGGTGGTGATGGAGAAGGAATGGAACTAGGATTGATAGAAGGAGCACTAGTGAAAAAAGCAAAAGTAGGCTCAACAATAGTGGAAATAGAAATAATAATTGGTTCTGACATAGTTTCCACTATGGGAGTGGTGGGATCAATAGAATGTATAAGGAGGGTTACACTAACCTTAGGGGTGAGCTAATGACAGGAGTTAGGGAACCTAGAAAAATGGTATGGCCTAGTCATAACACGATCCATGAGCATAGTCCTACGTGCCTCCTCAGAAACTAGAGGTGTCGATGCCATCTCTACTCTGTGATAAGGAGGAAAAATGAAAAAATCAATAAATATAAATGTTAGAACATGACAAGATGCACAAAAATACTTATGTAAGGAAGAATGATAATTCAAAATCTTAGCATTATGGGCATGGATAAGACTACCTAATAAAAGATCATCTAAAGAATAGCCATCATCATAATCTAGTGTATGAAGATTAGTGACATAAGTTGAAATAACCTTGTCATAAAAAGAAGCATGGTGAGTAGAATGTTGAGTCTTGGAGAAACCACTAGAATGCTATCGCAAATAAGTTTGTGAGAATGAGGTTGCAAGGAAGTAGGAAGATGCAAGATGAGATGAGGTGCGAGATCACAAGTTTTGATCTTTAAGTTAATCTCATTAGGTTCATCATCATCAAAGTCTAAAATTTTGGTAGGAATGTTACCAATGAGCTCAAGATGCCCATTGTAACCTTTGGTTGAGTTGATAGGAAAATTTAAACATTATGACTCATGGAATGGAATGCTATAAAATGTCTCAAGACTAGGAATCTTGCAAACACCATGATTTTGAAATTATTCAAATTTTCAAGGGTTAGTATCTCCTTGAATCCTGTAAATGGCTCCATTATGAGGGAATTTAATGCATTGGTATGGGGAAGAAGTGATCGATCACATATGATGCGTTTATGGACTACCAAGAAAGATGTTATATGAAAGGTGAAAATTAAATATCATATCCTTGACATGAATGGTGATAAGTGGGACAATAATGGGAAACCACACACACTGAAAAGGAGGCATTTACCTTATATCATATCCTTAGCAAGTGATACATGTAGACTTAATATTTCATTATAAATATCCAAAGGTCTTAATGAAATCAAGAGAAATAATAGAAGTGCTAGAACCCTCATCATTCAATGTTCATTTAACTTGAATATCACCTATTTGGATGATAATAAATAAGGGATGATCATCTGCATGTAGCAGAATCTCATTAGGAATCATAGATATGATGGGAAATTTTAATGAAAGAGAAGTTTTGATAGTTTCATCAACATTTATAGACATCTCTTCATATTGTTATGAGATACTATCCTCAAAACCAGATAAGGCTACTTCCCATCCTGCTAAGGGAGGATGAGGGGAATTCGTCTCAAATAATATTTACATAAGATAGTTATTATGATGTGGAGATTTCCTCATAAGCTCAATACATATAATTTGAGATGGGAGATTAGTGATATATTCAATGGGACCCCACTCATCATAACCCATGAGAATATTGTTAGATATATGTGCATAATGGCTAAGGAGGTCTTCAGAAGAAGGAGCCAAAGTGCATTGAAATTTTTGTTGATAAGAATGAGAAGGTTTAGAAGAAGGTTGAAAATCATATTGAGATGATGAATTATTTTGTTTAGATTGATCTTGAGAAGTAGAAGTGTTAATATAAGGTTGATTATCATTGGAATATTCATTATCATTGGTATTAGAAGATGATGGAAGAATGGTAGAAATAGAATGGGATGTATTTTCTAAGGGAGAATCATAAACTGGAATATCATTAAATGTTATAAGATCTTATTTCCCTAACTTATTCAAATGATTTGGAAAATAATATTGGATAACATGGTCTTTTTAAGGAGGAGACAGGGTGTAGATAGGTTGAGTATTGATGAAAGCCACCAGCCTTCACATATTAGTCATGTTAACCACATTCTCTTCAGAAGTTAGTTCAACAAGACTTTATACATTATTGGTAGAAGGGTGGGATTGTCTTGGTTTTCTTGAACAAGTTGATGATTAGGCAAGGGGTTTGTATAGATAACTAAATGGGAATTTAACTGATTTAAGGCTTGAGCTTTACCATGAGTTTGGTAGTCCTTTCAAGCATTTTCATAATCTTTTTTATGCTTGCAAATGATAGAATCATGTTCAAAATGAGGTCCAAAAAAAAAGTTCATAGCTAAATTATGAAGTTGTCTACAGGTCTCATGAGAGTGACCCCAACTAGAATGAAACCAATAGAACTTTCTAGGATCATAACAAGTTTTCATATGATGAGTAGGGTCAATCTCTCGAGGAAGAAGCCTAGGTAGACATTTCGGCATTTTAGGTAAGGAAAGAGGTTTATGAACATTAATTTTATTTGATGAGGAGAAATGAAAATTAGTTTTTAGTTTAGAAGGAGGAACTAGTTCTGAAGAAGGGGTAGGAATGAAAACTTGAACATTTTGAATAGTATCATATGAATCAGTAACACCATCATTGGTAATATTGTGGTTTTTATTTTTATGTAACAGATAAGGACCCACAGAAGGTTGGGGTGGATCTAATTGAAACATAAGGAAATCTTGTCATTTGTCTTGGTCAATGGCCTCCTTCAAGGTATGTGGAGAGAAGGTGTGGACTCAATATTATAATTTAGCATAAAGAACATTGGTAAAGAGATGAAAGAGATTTTCACCTGCCATGTTATGTTCACACTTGTTTAACAAAGTCTTCCATCATTTAATAAAGTCTTGGGAGCTTTCATTTTCATTTTGTTTGCAATTGATGAAATGCGCCAAAGTGTTTTTAGCAAGATCACTAGTTTGGAATTCTTTCACTAAAGCATTCACTAAATCCTCTAAATTAGTAAAAGAATGAGGTCTAAGTTGATTATACCAATACAAGGCATCACTTGTGATGGTTTTGATAAGGATTTTGGTAGAAAAAAAGGTGTTTAATTTTATCCAATCCTTATAAAGATTTCTAAATGTTTTAAGATGAACGGTAGGATCAATTGATCCATTGTAAGAGATTGTAGGTGTTATACCTCTAATGTCAATGTTAGCAATTTGAGTAGTAAGAGATTCATTTTGTAAATGTTTGATGGTTTTAATAACTAAAGGAGGTTGAGGAATGAGATTTCCTTGACAATATTGAAGAATGTGAGGAGGAACACTTTTATTATGCATGCCCCAAATCATTGTTTATGGTTGTGCTTGAAGGTTAAGAAGGTGGTTCTACATTCTCATCATTTAATTCATAATATGAGCTTAGAATGTGTTCATTTGATTGAGAGTTTTCAATAATAGTTGATTAGTTTTATTAGTGTTATTATACATAGTATTTGTGTTTGTGTTGGTATTAGTGGATTCGGTACCATTATTAGTGTTGACATGAGCTTGAGCAAAGCTATGAGAATTTGAGGCACTAGTGGTAAAATTTGCTTGTGAACAAAAAGATGAACTATTAATGGTTGAGAAGAAAAGTAATTAGAAGCATGAGTGCCTTAGGTAGAAAGTAATTAAATAGTGGAAGGATTAAGGATAGTGGGTCTTATGAGAGGCCCACTAGATGTAGAACCTACCATGTTAGCTGAGATACTATGCATGTACATAAAAGTTAAGGAAGAAGATGTCATGGCATAAGGAGTCAAAATTAAAGGAAGAGGTTGAGAAGCAAAGAAATTGGTAACCCCAAATCTAGTTGATAAAGTGAAAGTAGAAGAATGAGGTTCTTCAACTTGATAGCTAATCATAAGGTTATAGATGGTGGAAGGATACTTCCCTCTATATTGAGGGAATTCCATGATAAAGAAATTTTTTTTAGGAGTCTAATCTAACTCAATTTGATCCTCTAAGATAAGAGGAGTGTTTTTCTATAAATAGGTATGAGGAGGAGTCCCATAGTTCATTGTGTGCATTACAATATGAACATTACTAGCATTCTCAAAAGGAACTGTACTTTGTCTATGAGAGACCCTTTTAGGATTGGTAAATTCCATCATGTGTGTTGATTGAAATTTAGTGTTATCACAAAATATATAGTCCATGATGAAATAAAAATAAGCAAGATGAGAAAGAAAAGAATCAAAAAGTTATTTAAATAGAACTAGGTTGACCTAGTCAACCTAGTGCAAAAATACAGACTATGAAATTATATAGGGTCCACAACATTGAACCGGTATAGAGGATAAAGACTAACAAAGAGGGGGGAAATCTTGTAAATAGTGCTAGGTTAAAAAGTCTAACCTAGTTCAGTGTATGTGGGATGAAAAAGATTCTAGGTCAACAAGGTCAACCTAGTGCAGTGAACAGGAAGTAAAAGAAAGAGCTCATAATAAGTTTGCAAAATGAAACAAGATAGTTTTTAGTTCATTAAAGAAAGTAAATGTTTAAAGTAAATAGACATTAAATTGAATTAATATTGGTAAATCCAATTATTGCATACAAATAAAAACCTTGTACCAACGTTAGATAATGCAAGATCTTACACACACAAAAAAACAAAGATCAAGCAAATAAATTAGAAAGTAAAGCTAGCTAATTGGTCAACCAAGAATGGTAATAAGATTATTAATAATAATTTTAAATAATATGAAGTTGGATATAATTAAGGTAATAGATAGAAATCTATGGATGGTTTTAGGTGAATTTAGAATGAAAGGGACTGTAGTGGCAATGATATAGGCTTGGTATTGGGGCCTACAACCCCTCACTTCATACAGCATAATGATAAGGGTGTCAGGTACATATCTATAATATATCATTAACCATGCTTTATACTTGACCATAGCATCAAGTCACCTTCCCCCTTAGTGATGAAATCTAAGTAGGTTGGCCTAGGTAATCAAATGTTAAAATATTTATTGATGTTATGTGATTTGGTCATGTGTGAATAAAATAGAAATAGTGAAACCAAGTTGTTAATTAAAAACATCTTAATTAGACTATGTGAAATATTCTAAGCATGTATACAATTGGAAGAAAATGTGTGACTAACATACAAGGTGAATTCCAACTTTGAAATAAGGTATAGTGAAAACACTATATCGACAACATATAGAGCTAAGTTGATAGGGAGAGCTAGTACTTTTAAAGATAGGATCTGAAAACCTACGAGGTCAACCTAGTTGGTTTAGATAGTACATAATACATAGAACTAGGTCAATCTAGTTAGCTGTGTAGGAGTAGTTTTAAGGACTACAAAATTAAAAGGAAGGTACAAAATAGAAAGAGTTAAAGAATAAAAGACTAACCTTGATGGTTTGAGATGGAAATGAAGGAGATTATTGATCAAGAACCTTTGAAAAAAATTATCCAATCTGAAGAGTTGGGTCAAGTTGGTCGACTAAGCTATACATAAACATATTGAAAAAGTGCTAAAAATGTAGTAGGTCAACCTGGTTAACCTAGTTGACTGAACTAGAAGTTTGAAAATATACTAGGTTGAGCTGGTCAACCTAGTAGGCTAATCTAGGAGTTTGTAAAATAGAAACTTATACTAGGTCAAGTTAATCGATCAATCTATACAATAACCTATTACAAAGTGGCTAAAAATGTCCTAGGTTGACCTAGTCAACCTAGTAGGCTAAACTAGAAGTCTAAATGGTGCTAAAAACTTGTACTAGGTCAAGCCAATTGATTTAGTTACTTATTCTTGTGCATAGATAAAAATAACTAAGTTGATAGAATCAAACTATTATGTCAAAATATATGGTAGAAATGATGACAAAAAGAATGAAATAAGTGAAAGAAATCCTATAAGGGTTAGTTTCACATTGGGTTCACTAGAATGTATGCAATAAAAATTGCATAGTGCACATGAATTAATCCTAGATCAGATAAGATAGGGTACACCTACACTTCTGATTGGGTATACACTTGTTAAGAAGGAGCATGACCAATTTGGTGATCCACTAGACCTGATTTATAGATCGCTTGTTTCAATTCTCACATCATATCATGATAAGAAGGATTCCAAAGCTGAAAAGAGCCCTATAATTTGATATTTCACTTATACTAGTAAAAAGGAGAGTAAATTTTTCTAATAAAAAGAAAAGTAAACTAATCTAGTGTGCACAAAAGCTTGTGGCACAAAGTGGTGGTTAGAACAAAACAAACAAACAACAACTAAACTAAACATGTATAGGAGACATATACTCACATCAACGTATATGGAATCCTAGTACATGAAAGAAAATAATACATAATATAGAATCTATCTCCTCTTACAAAGGAGAATTAATGTTAGGAATACTTACCTTTGAAGATGAACTTGACAAGCTTCAATCTCTCCCTTGGCCAAGATGATTCATAAGAGATTTTTGTGGTTGTTAAGGATAACCAAGATAAATAAGCTCTAAGTTACACAACCTACCTATGAATCCAAATGATTTCTCTATAAGACATGATTGAAGCTCCAAAGAAAGTATTGAACCCTAAAGCTTTATTCTTAAAGTAGAATAGTCAACAAGCAGATGTTCATTCACATTTATTTGCTTGATTCTTTTCTCTCTTATGAAATGGCAAGGAATGAACATGTATATATATTAGTAACTTACCTAAAAACTTTGGGCATGTTAGCGTTACTAGGGTGATTTGATCAACCTAGCATGTTTTCAAGCTAACTCACTAGGTCTGTGCTAGGTCAGCTAGGAGGGTAACAATCCAAAAGAGCTAAAATGTCCCCAAAACACACTATGTCAATTAGGTCAACCTAGTTTGTTGAACTGGTCAAAAGGGTAAAAAGGTAATAAATGAAGGAATAAAACATGACAAAGACTAGAATGGATGGGAAAGAGAGAAATAAGATTAGGGTTCAAGATTTTATGAGACAAGTGTGTAGATGGAAAGTTAAAAAAGGAACAACAATCTTACGAAGCATCAATGGTCTGGTCACCCATTTCTTGGTGCACCCTTTAAGGCATGCACTCAGAGAGATTGAGACTTGATGGGTTCCTACAAGATATAAAGTGTCAATAATCAATAAAAGTTAAAAAATATTTTATGTATACAAAGTATTTATATGCTCACCACACCATTGTTAATAGAGGTTATTGATGCAATAAAACATGCTAAGGATGAGGATATTTAAGTCTTATTCAAGTATGTAAGATAGTGCAAATAATTCATATTGAATAAGGAAAGCATAAGTATAGTGGAGATATATTATCATGTGTTAGATGGGAATTAAGACTAACCAATACTTTATTAAACTTTACAGAGCATTTGGAGTAACTTAAATAGAATCAATACACACATTAAACATGATAGTGCACACAAGGAACAAAATAAGAATTATAACAGGTAACCATAACTGAATAATCTATATTGATTTCAACAAAAGTATTCTCTTATGATTTATATAAGCATGCATTTATGTTCTCTGACTAATTACATTCTTCTTGCACTTTGGTACCAAAAGAGGAGACTATACCTATTTTATCCTTTTACAAGTCATGGAAGATAGGAAAAATACATATAGCCAACAATTAAATATATAACACATGAATATCCAAAGAATACCCTATGTAACTTTAATATTGATTTTCTTCTCCTAACACCTATTCTTTTTTATTGATATTTTAATTTTAAATTTTAATTTTATAAAATCCCTTGATTATAATTTTTATTTATCTCTTCGGTATTTGAAACTATTGCCTTAGTTTTATGTTCTTATTCTAGACCACATTCTAGATCACCTACACATAATATCATCTTATCCTCATGAGAAAAGATAGAACCCACTATTCCATCAACACTTATATTGTTTATTTCTTTACACTCTTCAAAAATGATCATAATATGTAGTCAGATTTGACTTTAAGGTCTCAAAATATTTGTTACTATTACAATATCTTGTATAGTTTATCTATGAACCCTCATTCTATGTACTAAATCATTTACCCTTATTCAATAATACCCAACACCCTCATAATATAACATTCTCAAATTCTCAAAATTCATTTTAAGGGTTTAGAGTTTTTATTCCCTTACCTTAATAGAACCTTGATATGAAGTATCCAATGTATTCTATGCCTCATAGTCTTTCTTGTACCCTACAATTCTTGGATAAATGCTTGGATATATGGCACTCTAAATATAAAATAAGGCTTGTGCATCTTCCTTTTCTCCATTATTTTGTTTTCATTTTTGGTATTGTGTCAAGGTGTTCCTATGCTCAAGTTTTGTGTACCCATGGATAAATTTCTCCCAAACACATTTTCACATAATAATTCTTTCAAATTATCTCTCTAATAGTAAAATTTGTTGCCTTTCAGAACAAGAATGTTCATGAAAGCATAATTCATTGAAGCCATTATATTTTATGAAAATGGTCTGAAAACCTTTTAGAAACTTTTTTGAACATGGATTTGATAAAAATTTAAGATTTTTAATGATTGGAATTAGTGAAAATCCCCTTGTTTCCCTTTAAAATTAAATCTATGTATTGATAAAAATATTTCATAATTAATAGTTGTCAAACTAGCTATGTTGTGAGTGAATCTGTTGATCAAAAAATGTCCTGAATAACTTCAAACATGAAAATATATGTTTGATGATTTAAATTACTATATAACTATAATAATGTCAGAGATAAAAATTATAATATTTTTTTCAATTCAAATTAATGCACTACATAACCTTTATGTACAATTTTTATTAAAAAAGAATGTTAAAATAACAATATTACAAGGTAATTTGTAATGCAAGTAAAGTCTAAATACTAAAATAAAATAAATAACTCTCAGATCAATAAGTGAACTTAAAATTCATTAATACAATTGAAAATATATCAAATAGACTAAGTTTAACATATTATAAATATTTGGACATCATGCATGAATTCAATTTAATTGTAATGTCAAACATGCAATAAAAAATTCACCCTTGTCAACTAACTAAGATAATTAAAGAAAATTAACTCAATTTAACTTTAATTTATGTCATATAATCAATAATTCATGTGAATCCTCTTTGAGTATTTTTTAATCATTGTATATTGATTTAGACTCAACTAGTGTACACTACAGTAAACTAAAGTGAATTGAAGTCAACTAACAATTAACTGACAGTTCTAGCTATTTTGATGAAATCATTATAAAGTGCCTCAAAGTGATCAAAAAACTAATTAATGTCATAAATAAAATAAACTAATTATTAAAATATATTTAAAGTTCCCATAATGGAATCATACCTAACACTCTTTGAAATAAAAAGAGCATCATTTCTATGGAGTGATAAGTGTGAATAAGCCTTTCAGACCCTAAAAAAGAGACATACTTCAACACTAATTTCCAAAGTACCATATAGTAATGGATAATGTTGTATGGTAAATTATGACTTTAGGAATGGTTTAGGTGGAGTATTTATTGATTAAGGCTCAATAGTAGTTTTTGAATATATAAATATTAAGCCTTATGACACTACTTATGCTTTATATGATTTAGAATTAGTTATAATTTGGAATGTCTCACAAGTTTAGAGGCATTATTTGTTGGTTAAATTATTAGATCTCAAGAGAGATAATGTAAGACTTAATAATATATTCACACAACCAAATCTATGTGCTTGGTGAATATGTTGGTTAGAGATTTTATAAAATTATGATTTTGATATCATATACATAAAACAAAAATAGAGCATGGTTAAAGATTATCATTGTCATAAAAGGTACATATCAAAAATAGATACAATAACAAATACCTTTTGATATCAAGTTTTTAGTTTCTCACCATGACATGAATTATATAAGTAAGTCAAGAGAGCTCTAGCAAAAACTCCTCTAGACCATACGTATAGAGGATATCACCTGGGGAATGGTGGGCTCTTGAGATTTAATGGGAGAATGTATATGCCAAATAAAGAAAATTCAATATTTTTCATACTTAAAGAGTTTCATAATTATCCTTAATCTAGTCATCCATGAGTGAAAAATCTAATGGTATAATTGAAACCATTTTATTTTTTGAAATGACTAAAGAAAGATGTAGTTGATTTTATATCTAGATTTTTAGAATGTCCATTAGTGAAGGGAGAATAAGTTCATCATGTTGGATTGTCATACCCACATGACATTTTTTAATAGAAGTGGAAATTTATCGGTATGTACCTTGTCCACTATCTACCCATGTCAAAGAATAGACATGATATGATTTTGGTGGTAGTTGACAAACTCACAAAGGTGGCATATTTTATCCCATGTTATTACATAGATGATGCGCTAGTTCTAGCTAAGAGGTTTGTGCAATAAATTTTTAGGAGGCATGTTTTTCTTAAGAAAATACTCTTAAATACTGAACCTCAAATGAATTATAAGTTTTGGAAAAATTTAAATGTATATTTGGGAACTCAAATTAATTTTAATGCAAATTATCTTCCTAAAACAAATGGGTAAATGGAGAGGGTAAATCAATTTTTGGAGGAAATTTGGAGAATGTATTTCATAGACCAGCAATACAAATGGTAGGACTACCTTCCATTATTTGAATTTATTTAAAATAACTCATTCCATTTAGATTTAAAAATGTATCCTTTTGAATCTATCTATGTTAGACAATGTAGAACACTATTAACTAGGATAGATCACAAGATAAAGTGGTTTTTTGAACTGATATTGTTACTGAGATGGAGGAACATGTGAAAATAATTAGACAAATTTTGGCTTAGGATAATAACTAACATTAAAGCTATAGCAAACATAGAATAATATAAAAATAGTTTTCATTTGGACACATACTAGTTTTGCATGTAAAACTACATAAGAACTCAATTAAATTTGGAAAATCAGTCAAATTAGCACCTAGATATGTAGAAGCTTTGGAGGTTATAGGAATGATTAAACTTATTTCTTAAATACTTGATTTACCGCCATATTTATCTAAATTTTTTAAAAAAAACATGTGTCTTATTGGAAGAAGTATGTGGTTGATCCTTTACATGTACTTCATTTAGATACATTACAAGTTATAGATTCAAGAGTAGTAAAAATGGAGCTGATCATAATACTTAAAACACAAAATATCATCTTAGGTAATAGAGAAGTGTCTCAATGCAAGGCCCATTAGAGCCAATATGATGAATATGGTGCCACTTGAGAGGACCTTGATGAATTTAAAGGTTTTTTCATCATTTATTTATTTAATATGTTTTAATGAATAGTTTATATTTTTAGACATGTTAATATTTTTTTAAATGTCATTAGTATCGTGACCTATTTAAGGGAGGAAGGATGTTACATATTTCTTGATACTTAACAATTATTATTTATTTTAAATATAGAATTTGTAGTTTACATTTGAACATCTTGGAATGATAATGCAATGGTATTCATATCATATATCGTTAAATATATTTCCCCATCCATGTTGATATAAATAGACTAACTACATTCTTTTTTCTGAGGTGGATGCAATATATCTCTTACCCTCATTGAGTATCAAAAATGGAGAGAATCAAAGGGTAGAGGGTGATAGATCATAATTTTCAGAAGTGGATTAGAGCTTATTGGAAAACTCCTCACACAAACATTTGATTTATTATATTTATTTATTAGATTACTCTTTCATTATGTTGGTGTCTTATATGCTTGAAATTATCATGGTTGACATTTTCTTAATCTTGTCATGGTTTTGTGGCACCAAATATTTAACTATTTGACTTAGCGAACACTATTTTGTATGATTTTTTGATGTTTGAAATATATAATTTGTAGATGCTTGTAGCACTATCATTTTCTTGATTTTCTAATGATCACATTAGTTTAGTAATCTATGTCTCTGACTATCTATTTTTTGTGTCTTTGTTATATTTGTTGCTCGGTTGCATAACTTTGATAGCTTCAAGTATACCCTTTACTTGAGGAACATGAGATGATAGAATCATACTTAAAATTTGATAGATCCTTATAAGGTTTATAAATTCATAATGATCTAATAGGCCTTTTAACCACTTAAAATATTTATTTGAAAAAAAAAAAAAAAAAAATACCACTTTTGGTGGAAACCCTAGTTGAATCCCTTAGTGAACACTGTTTTCTAAGAATTTTTGGAGTTTGAAATCTATAATTTGTAAATGCTTGTAGAACTATCATTTTATTAATTTTCTAACAATCTCATTAGTTTAGTAATTTGTGTCTCTAACGGTCTATTTTTTGTCTCTTTGTTATATTTGTTGGTCAGTTGCATAACTTTGATAGTTTCAACTATACCCTTTCCTTGAGGAACATGAGACGATATAATCATGCTTAAAAATAGATAGGTCCTTATAAGGTTTATAAATTCTTATAAATTCCTAACGATCTAATAGGCCTTTTAACCACTTATATATATATATATATTTTTTTAAAAGAAAAAAAATCACTTTTGATGTTGAATCCCTTACCATGGGAAAGGAGGCATAGTAAGAAGTCGAGTAAAGTTCATATGAATGATTAATTTTTCTTTTGATAACTTTTAAGTCCACAATTCTTCGAGTTAAGTTGTATGGAGAAATGATAGAAAACCTAGAGTCGGTCTAATCAACTAGCATTTTTAACTATTATTGAAGTCCATCTTGGGGCATTATGGAGTTTTGCGTGAAGGATATATGGCAGTAATGCTGAAGTGCAAGGGAAAGACTGTTTTAGACTGAATGGAATGTACAAGTGGAGCGTGTGGGTGAAAATATAAGGACACATAACTGTGGTGAAAAAAAGGGAGAAGTATTCAAAAGAGAGCTAGAGGCACAGTTCGCTGGTAATAACTACATGTTGGAAAGTGTTAGAAGGAAAGTAATCGAAACCCTAAATGAGATGATTAATATGAAATAAGGACTGCCTTATTTGTTTATCAAATTTAATTAGCTGATCTTAAAACGGTTAAGAATTTAATGCAGTCTGATTTAATTTGGGAACAAGATTGTTTGCAAGATTTCTGTTATTTGAGGAATCTGGATTGTAATATTGGTGGCTACTTGGCTATTAGGTTTTCAAAACCTGTAGGATGTCCTACCTTTGAAAGTAGTACAAATTTTGAAACCATTGTAAGGAACCTAACGGCTTAATCTTTCTCTCATATGAGATTTATTTACATTAAACTAAAAATGTAGGGTTTCGAGCCTTTTCTAATGGACGAGTTAGGAGGTTAAAAATGAGGGCCATATTTAGAAATGCGTACCTTAAACTATTTGTCAAAATTATTCACTGTATAAGTTATAACATAACGAAGTATAAAATAGTGGTTTAGTGCTTCAACTTGGTTAAATAGAAATTAATTATTTGTTTTGTATATATATATATATATAAACATGTATGTATGTAAAGAAAGAGGTGAATATGACTTGATTTTATTAGGTATATTAGTCTAGTTTAGTTTATTCCTTGGAAACTAATTTTCTTATTAATTGTAACCTATTAATATTACATTGAATTATCAACCATTTTCAAACAGATTATAAGGTTTTAGGAATTGGTTGAGCCAGAGATGTAAAAGGCATTAAACTATTGGTTATACGTTATATATAAACTAGTATGAATTCCATCTATTGAGTTCTGAAATATGAACGTCTTTGCTAGGGCTGTAGTTACTCATAAAATTATATTCATTATATTATATGTAGCTGTAGTATACATGTTGATGGATTGACCTATCAACTTTGTACATGGCTGTAGCCACTTTTTGACTCGAAGATTGAGCCTAGATGTATCATGGATGTAGCAAGTTAATAGTAGTTCAATTACATATATAACTTTGTGAAGTTCGTTTTAGACAATTGTTAGATGCAGCCATCATGATCTAACCAATTTTATTTATTTTTTTCTTATAAAATTCTATATTATATTACGCAACACACAGTGGGGATCTTGTTAATGTATTGTATATTTATCTTCATCCAAATTAGATAGAAGTAGATCATTCTAGACCATTGTGGAATGTATTGATTACAGGTCCATAATTGAGAAGAGAAATGGAGATCTTTTGACATAATGTATATAGGTATTTTCATTCATAGTCAAAGTGGATAGAAATATTTCATTTTGAAAATGTAGTGATCAAAATGAAACTAATTTTTTCTATCATAGGATTATAAATCATATTATTTCAAGCAAAATACTGATCTTACTGAATAAATATATAGGTATCTTTATTATCGGTCAAAGTCGTTAGCAATAACTCATTTTATATCATTTTTAAATCTCCTCACATATGTCCGATATATGTTAGATATACAAGGCCACATTTAGCACATACTTTTACCCTCACAACCTCGTCCATACCGGCCAATCGTTTTAAGAGACTAGCGAGTGTAAATCTTTTCAAAATGTTTATAGAGTTTTGAATTTTCAACATATCACCTACCATACATACTATTTGTGTCAAGCTTATCCACGATGGATAAGATTTTCCATTATTTATTAAAAGTATTACTCACACCATCCTTCCTCCTCTTAATAATTTATACTTCAAATTATTTTTAACATTGGTTTATCATTGTTCATAATTAATTGTGTTGTCAACACTTGACTCAAAACAACGTCCTTGTAAAAATGATATATGGTTAGCTACAAGTTTTTAGTACTACTTTTAGTGGACCTTTACCCTCATTAAGCATAAAACAAAATAAAAAGGGTTGAGTATGTCTTGATCTTTTAATTATCTTTTTATTAATTTGAAAATTGAAATGGATTGCAAGCGTGGAGATAGTTTCTCATGTAAAGATCAACATTACCTGGTGATATTTATTCACGTGAAGATTAAACTTGCCTTTTAATATCCCTTATTCATGGTGTATTTTTCTTTATTATTGCAAGTAGGGATTGAAATTTTACTTTAAGGGTTAGGTTTGATGATCGATTTTGTCTCTGTAATAATTTCTATTTCTATTTTTTTCTTCTTCTTTTTTGGTGGGGCGAGGCCTAGCGGGATTAATTATTAGATTCATGTATTAACTAATTGAAGTGTCAACACCACTTTAAGCTTTTTGTGTTTCAAATTTGCTGGCTAGAATCGAATACCTCTGCCTAAGGTGAACCTGTCACAAAAGGCTGCAAACAGGCGCGGATACGGACATCCACTGAATGTGCTTACTACCTACCTATTTATTGAACGGGAGGCGTAAGGCTTAGTCGGTTTCATCCTTGATAAATATTGATTATCTTGTCACATTTACGCTTCGCTCTGAAATTTTCAGTGCTTTGTGCGATCTTGTCCAAAGTATATTCATTTCTCTCTGAATTTTTTTGTGGGTTGAAAACTGATGACGTGGGCGGACAAGTCAATATAAGAGAAGAGTTTATGAGTTCCAAATCAGGATCACCGCCTAAACATGTAAGTATTGCCTTGTGAATGTCAATCTTCATTTCATTCTTCTGACGGTAGGTATGAATCATGCGAACATAAGGACTGCTTGAGCGATGAAGATGAAGGCGTAGATAAGGTTTCAGAGATTTTGATCCGCAAGTTTCACAAGAATTCGAGGCTGGAGAAATCGGATTACATTCAGTGGTGAGATTCAAACCATTAAAGTGCATATGGAAAAAGAAAGAGTAATATTTAAAGTACTTATAAATAGAGCAGTCTTCTTTTTATTAACTGTTTTTATTTTATTAACATTAAATTGAAAGTTTTACAAACAAAAATCGTTGTTTAATTTTTTTATATATATAAACAAAATTTTAATTTTATTTATCTAAAAAAATAAAATTTAACTAAAATGTTTTTATAATTCGTAAAGTTTACTTAAAAACCCATCAAAATAATAATTAAGATTAAACGTGTTTGATAAATTAAATTACATAATATATAAATTATTTACTTTATAAAAACAACTCATGTGCTTGTTATACTAATGTTCGATAAATAGAATTACTTAATGTGTACTTTATTTACATTTAAAAACACTATTATGTTTACTATTAAAAGTGACCTCTTAATGTGTAAGAAACTGTTTCCAATAATAGGAGTTTTTCACAAATGGATTAGAAGTGATTGTGACAATACTAAATGTTACATATATTATGAAACATGTTAAAAATGTATTTTAATAATAAATTTATGATAATATTAAATTAATAATTTTATTTTTGAAATATGATGTTTATATAGAGTTTTGATATTTGGTACTAAACAATGTGAGATTTGGTTATAGTTGTCAAAATTTAATATCAAAAATAAATAATTAAAAATAATTAAAATTTTGTATAAAATTATGAATTCCATTAAAGTAGGACGTTTTATGTATTGGGATACCAATTAGGAAAGTATGAAGTGTTCAAATGCTCCTAACAAAATATAGGAAAGGTAAAAAATGATTTCAAGCATGTATTCACACTTTCCTAATTTCTTGTTTTCTCACTTTGATTTGTGAATTATGAAAAATATAAGTATTTTATTAGAAAATAGTTTTAGACTAATAAACACTAGACAAAGGGATAAAATAAAGATGTAATTAGGATTCAAATAAAATACAATATAAAAACAATAAACATAGACCTAATTTTGGTAATTGAAATGAAATTTATTGAAAGTTTACAAGGTGATAGCACCAAGAGTAGGAGGAATAACTCAAAAAATTATATTGTGAACACAGTATTTTATGTAAAATTTAATACAATATTATTTCAGAACAAATTTATAAATAAGGGGAAATATTTTATAAGCTTTTCACGAAGTGGTTATGGGACTCAACCAATATTCTCATGAACCAATAAATCCACCAACAAGATAATTTAATTTACTTAATAATAAAAATATATACTAACAAAAGATAAGCACTGATTAGATTAAAACTCCAATAAATCCCCTTTGATCTAACAAGGGGTATAGAATATGTTCTAGAGCTATGACTATGAATTCATCAAAAATATCTACTACACATAAAATTAGCATGTTGTACATCTCAGTACCAACCAAAACTAATATCACTCCATATAGAATCCAACCATATGGTTTGTGGATAAAAGATTGATGAACATGATCAAAGACTATTCATCCCCTGCAATCATCATATTGTAATGTAGTAGAACATGATCAAAGTGAGTTCAACCATATCAATCCAAATAAAGTCTCGCATAGGAACCCATCCAGGTGGCTATTTACTTCAATGTATGACACATCTCCCTAATGTCCAATAAATGCTAATAAACTTTATTTCTTAGGTCATACAAATGATACAAGAAAAAATATTGTGCCATACTATTGCTTACAACTTGCTCCAAATCCATGCAGTAGATAATTTTTTTAGCTTTAGATCACACAAAATACAATTTAAAATCAAATTGAATTCTTAGAGATTGATTTTCACTGTATTGGATTGTACAACTAGTTATGGAGGGGTCTCAAGGAATGTAATCAATAACCAACAGTTAAAATGTCATACACATTAGAAAAATATGTTTGTCAAGGACTTAAAAATAAAATTAGGGCATATAAATGAGAGTAAAGGTCATACAAATAATCTTCATGAATATAGGATTATTTTAGAATCGAATTAAATTAGTTTAAATACATTACAAATAGATTTATAGATATATAATATTTAGAGGAAATTGAACAGATAGTCATATAAATAATAATTTGAATGTATGAAAAAAATAATACCATTCCTCAATCCTCCATGTCTCACCAACCTCTTTGGATTTATTCGATCCCTCTTGATTGGTCAAGCTCTAATGCCAATGATAGCACTAAGAGTAGGTGGAATAACTTGGAAATTACAGTGTGAACAAATCATTTCACATAAAATTTAATAAACTATTATTTCACAATTGAAATAAAAATAAGGTGAAAATCTTTGTAAGATTTTCACGAGGTGGTTATTAGTCTCACCCAACATGCCCATGAACCAACAAACCTACTAACAATATTTTTTAATTTCTTTAATGAAGAAAAGCTATTCTGACAAAATGTAAGTAAAGATTAGATAATAAAAACCCAAAAAAAGGAGATTTCAAAGAGAAATATATGACTATTGTCTATTTGTGTGATGTATGAGGCTAAAAATAAGTAAAAATAGGAATTCCACCATAAGGCCCAGGATATTGGTGTAGTGGAAAATGTTGTGATTGGATTTCATGTTTTAGATTGTATAACGTATAGAGGTTTACTAAAAAATGGGAATATAAACACAATTTTGAGTGTTGAAGCTTGATTTAGTATAATAATGCAACATGTATATAATGTGTAAAATATGTAAACATATAAATACCAATAAATTTTAGTAACACTAGGAATGTAACTACATGTAATCATATTAGATAAGGTTATAACATCAATTACAGAGACTTATAAATGAGTAATCACCTAAAAGAGGATTAATCCATTCTCCTAAGCATGTTTTCTTGATATCCTTCCTAGGCTTGATGACTCATTTTTTATTTTAAAATAATATTTTTATAATGTTTACATCTCTTTACATGTCATTTTCAATGTTAAAATGAGTCTATAAAGTTCATTTTGGTCTAAAATTATCTAGTTATGACATGTGGTCTAGTGGAATTGAATTAAATATTGAAATTGTTCATGGAGAAGGGGTTATCTTATGGTTAAAACATGAGTTAATTTTTTTATTATATTATACATATATTATAATAATGACTAATAGTTAATATCAATATTATTTTAAAAGTCATCAAAGTGTAATTTAATAATACATGAAGGTAGTCACTAATATAATATTGTTTCATATTGAATTATATGATTTTTTAATCAATCTAAGATTCATATAATATATATAGCATACTAAGATGAATTGATTTCTCTACCATCCTATACTTTTTTATAAATG
This sequence comes from Torreya grandis, assembly GCA_037957365.1. NCBI lineage: Eukaryota > Viridiplantae > Streptophyta > Pinopsida > Cupressales > Taxaceae > Torreya > Torreya grandis. The sequence continues at coordinate 5,087,939 of JARHVA010000537.1, read as the reverse complement.
ATAAGTAAATCAATCAATTAATCATGTTTTCTTCATTAATTCACTCATGCTACTAAAACTACATGTCAAATGCCATGAATAATAGAGAATGTCCTCATTTTGATGTGGGGATTCTCAATTGAAATCAATCATATAGAATTTTCATACCTCAACTAGAAATGGGGATCCATCGCATACCACATGGCATGATAACGTATCATGGATTATCATGATATTTTTGTGTGAGTTTCAAAATTGTATTTATCTAGAAGATAATAATTAGAGACAACTATAAATAACCTTGCCTACATGAATTTGAATATATATACTTGGTTTTACCCTTATTTGTAGTTATTTGGAAATACCTATAACTACATATAGTTACATTTATATACCTAAATGTATATGTAAATAATATTAAGTTCCTTTCATAAAATTTGGTAACTTGGTTATTCACTTATTCAGTAATAACTGAAAATTATAAAGAGAAGTGGTGTTGACCATTAAACTTCCTTGTGGTTTGAATATTGGACTCATTCTTCATGGGTTCACTTTAAAAATTATTGAGTTATTTTGGGTTCCTTAATACAAATAAAATGATTGACTAAGCTTAAGTAAAATATTGATCACAATTGATAACTAACTAAAATTAATTCCTTAGGGTTTCATTAATTTAACATAGTGTGGATTAGGGATGCAACGAGGGACTTTGATCCTTATGAATAGTATATTCTTTTGTTTTTTGGAAAGAGCTTTAAGAAATATCGAAAGGTTGCTTTTTATACCTCATTAATTAGGGGATTAGGAAAATTTATGTTGAATGAAGGAAATAAAACTATCATTTTGAAGAGTAATTAGGATTTTATAAACACATAACCATCCCTTATTAATAAAAACAATATGAAACTATTCTAGATTATTTTCCAAATGATGTGAATAAGCTCTACATTTGAATTTGTGAACTTAGTTTTGAGTGTATGAAAACAATATAAGAAATACTCCTTCCTACTTACCTATGTTCATGAGTTTAGATAGAAACTTTATGGCCTTTGTGTGTCTAGGAATAATTTATCCTAGTATGCCTTGTTTTCGTTATTAATTCCACACAACTAAATTCATGATTAGATATAAATTTATATTAAACTAAGTTAAATTCATTAATGTAGGTAAGCGCAAGGAAATAATGGGCCAAAATTGGATCTATAATGGACCTATTTTTCCTGAAAAAAAAGTCATCTTATATGGATTATTTGAGACACCTACATTCAAAATTTTAAGATGTCATATGAAAATGAATTGTATCATATCTAATCTAGTTTGTAAACTACTATTTATTTTAAACTGATCAAGTATAAGTAGGTCAAAAATCAGAAAATTGAAGAGGTAGTAGTATTTTTTGTGAAAAGATGAGTAGATAGCTTTCCATGTGGCCCATCTTTCTTTTAACATTGTTTAGTTTTGTTTTAAACCCTTTGGTCAAAAGGTAGATAAGATCATCTAGTTTACAATCTATAGTTTTTAAAAATTAATTATTGAATTCTTTTTTATCAATTCCACAAGTTAATATACCTTTAAATATGATGAATAGTGTATAACTGACCATGCATCACCCCCCTAACTACCTCAAAAAATATGAAAAATTAGGTATAGTTTGAAATCATATGATTTTTTATTAGTTTGAATCGATGAATCAAAATTTACATAAACAAATATGAACATGTATAGATGTGGCATATAGTTCTATAAAAAGACTTAAAAATAAATTTAAATAACAATCTTAAAATTAATGACTATATATTTATATATGTATAATTGTGTGTTTGTAGTTTGATAAAATTCATAGTGATTAGCATTGTTGAAGTTGATTTTTTTTGTTTTTTTTAAAAAGCATGGATTTGATAGTGTGTTTGTCATTTCATGCCTTAGTCTTGGGAATCCAAACCATTCCCTAGCCTTCAGGCCCACATTTAAAATTTGAAATATAAAAACTATGTCCATGGAAGTATCATGTATGTAGAAGTACCATGTGTCTAGTAGTATCACATTAACATATTTACCTTGTATGCGGTTTATGGTGAAATGCATTTCACAATCCTATTATTTTTTTAATAGTTTTTAATACTAATTTGAATTAAAAATCATAGCTTGTGGTTTAAGGTGTAGGGTGCAATGTTTAAGGTACAATCACGAAGGTAATTGAGGATAATTTGAGTTGATTGAACCTATTTCTGACTATAAAATATGATTTTAGGCACAATTATCCCCAAAAACATCATAAATTGATCCAATCAGTCAATTGGGCCATCATTAATGTGGTTTGCATTGAATTAATCCATGTGAATGTAATTTTTGGTCTAATGAATGTTAAGTGGTGTTAAATTAATTATTTTAAGGTTTAGGGTTTACGATTTATGATTTAGGGTTTAAGGTTTAAGGTTTAGGGATTAGGGTATATTGAGTTTAGATTTTAGGGTATAAGGTGTAATCGTGAAGGCACATGGGCCAAATTAGGCTCCTTTAACCTATTTGTCACAACAAAATATGATTTTTAGGTCAATTGACCTGGGGCACATCATTACAAATTGAGCTAATTAACAAATTGGAGAAATTGGTGATGGAATTTAGGCCAAAATAATCACTGTAAACATAATTATTACTCCAAATGATGTTAATTAAGGATAAATTAATTGGTTTAGGTTTTAAAATTTAAGGTTTAGGGTCCAGTCATTAAGGTACTTGATTTTCTTGAACCCATTTGTGAGTACAGAAAGTGAATTTAGGCACAATTAACCCTAATGCCACCATAAATTAAGCCAACTAAACAATTGGGCCAATAAGTAATGTTATTTACATTGAATTGAGATCTATGAACATAATTAAATATGGTTAAATCAAATGGTTTAAGGTAAATATGGTTTATAATTTAAGGTTTAAGGTTTAGGGTTTAGGCTTAAGGCTTAGATTATATAAGGTTTTTGTTTTAGGGTATATGTTTTAATGGTGAAGGAAATTAGGACCAGATTCAAGTCCTTTATCCTATTTGTGACTATAGAATGTGTCTCTAGGTTGAATTAGCCCCCACATCATCATAGATTAAGCCAATTAGTCAATTGTGGAAATAAGTGATGTGATTTGGGCTAAATTGAGCCCTATGAACATAATTCTTACTCTAAATGATGTTAATTAAAGATAAATTGATTGGTTTAGTATTTATGGTTAAAAATATGGAGTTTAGTGTCCAATTACAAGGGTAATTGAGGGTAATTTCCACTACTTGAACCTATTTGTGACTATATAATGTGTTTTTAGGTTTTATTAGCCCCTATGGAATCAGACATAGAGAGAAATAGTTAACTGGGGTAGTTAGTGATGTGATTTGGACCAAATTAAACCCTGTGGACCTAATTCATTATCTAAATAAAGGTAATTGGTGGATGAAATTATTTTTTTAGGTTTTTAAGAGTTTACAATTTAGGGTTTAGGGTTTTGAGGTCTTTAGGTTTACTAATTAATGTTTAGTTTTGAGGGTATAAGGTCAAAGAGATCAAGGTTTTAGTGTTAAGGGTTTAGGTTAGGGGTGTTTATATATACATCCATGGTTGCATACATAGTAGGATAATGTATGTAGTTTGGTCAGTGGTAAAAAATAATAATTAGGTTAACATCATTTTTTATGGATTGTTATCCCCTAGTTACTCTGATCTTTTCTATTTTGTATGATTCAAGTGTATATTTTACCAATTTGATGCATGTCCCACCCTCAAAAGTAAAAAACTTTATCTACTCATAGTTGATTAAATAATGCATGTATATATTTTAATAATTTGATTATTATCCCCAATTGTTACTTCACATCAAGTAGATCTAATTTTTAATAATTGGATTACTATCCCCACCATCAAAAGTGAACTTTGTGCAATCATGGCTGATTGATTTCAAAACAACAACAACAAGAAGCTAAAGCATAAAATGCCAGATGGATTATATGTTCACAAAGAAACATAAAGTTAGTGAATAAAAAATATTCATGAAAGTAAGTATACTATCCTAAATGTATTTAATGTCACAAATAATGAAGAAACAAGAAATGATATTATACCAAATTATGAAAGTACAATTGACAAATTTGATAGTATACAGAATTATAATTCAATTACACATTTAAATTTTATGGTTTTTTAATTTGATGATGATGATAAAATCCATGATGATGTAAATTTTAGGGGAACATCAATTGGTGAAAGTAACCATAATGAAAACACTATGGGAACACCATTGAATGAACAAACTAGCAATGAATAAAATAATATGGATACGCCAAATAAATCAAATTTACCACTAAGTAAACCTCATATGATTTTAAAAATAAGACCGATGTATTTAATTTAAATTGATGAAAACATTTTAAAATGCATGCCTGAATAAATGTATTGCCACCGTATAGAAGAAAAGATGAAAAAATTGGGACTCTCACTTTCACAAATTAAACAAAACTCCAAGATGCCAATTGTTTGTTACATTGATGAAAGTGCATAGGATGAGACCTGCAACTAACACCCTAGGACAAAGAACATTTAATATTGATGGTGTAAACAAGGAAATTATTGAAAATTTTCATAATTCATACCATCTAGTAGGTGTGAATAAATTCAACAAAGATGATAATGTTGTCAAACATTTTATTACAACTTCTATGGTAAGTTATCAAATAAATAATAAACAATTGATTAGATAAACAAGCTCAGCATTGCACATAAATATAAAATCACTAATGAAATCAATTGAGAGACATAAAAAACGTGATGTTTCTTATATCAATGACTTATGGGCATTCTTTGGTAAACTCCCACATAAATATAAGGCTATAGTTGATGCCCTAAAATATTTATTTACATAATTTTGGAAAGATAACATAAGGGTATTGCTAAAATAAGAGTTGGTTCCCATAACCTTGAACCACATCCTAAACATATTTTGGATATGACTCAAACACAATTCTACTCTAAATTTGTTAGAAAATATCCATAGATTTCTATTAGTCAAATATATTTTGAATTGGAAAAACACTTCTATGCGAAAATCAATCACACATGCACTACTTGTTATTGTAGGCAACATGTTGAATTTTTTATGCAGTATTATATTTTTCATCATGTTCATTATACCTTTCATACTGACAACATTTTGGATGTGTGTGGAGTGGACACCCCACAAAAATCAGCAAGGGATATTATTCCATCTATTTTTGTGAATATCAATATGGATAATTTTTTAATAACAAGGCATGTTTGGATGTAACTTGCAACATTTGTGGTGGATTGCCAAAATTGGAAAAATATATCCATGAGGAGAGTACACATAGAATTGGACCAGAGTTAGTTATTTTAGTAAATATAAATCTATGACATATTAATTAAAATATGGAAATTGATCTAAAAGGTATGATCTTGTTATAAAATAAATACCTATTTACAAATTTATGGACAAATTTAGGAAAGAAATTGTATATGATTATGCAAGTCAAACACATAGATCTCAATGGCTAGATGAATAATTCATGTTAAGTAAGGACACATTACCACTAGGTAATACTATTTTAGTAGTTGACCTTATAGATATTTACATATTGTAACCGTAAAAAGAGGTTCAGTCACAATACAACCATTCAGTACATGTTTCCCTTTTTGTGCATATAGTATTCATGCATTCATGTAACAAGAAAGAGCATGATCAAAAAATATTAAGGGATCACTACTTATATGTTAGTGATGATCGAACACATTCTTCAGATTATGTGCAAGGTTGTTTCCAAATGTTTTATGGTAATTTGAGTTAAAGGAACATTACTTTCAATTAATATTATACTTGATCAGATAACTGCACAACATAATTTAAGAATGAATGAATGTTGTAATGGTTAAATAGGATGCATGTGACCACTAGTGCACAACATATTTGGAATTTCATTGAAGCAATCGATGAAAAAAGGGAGCATGATGTATAGGATCATGTGTTAAAAGAGAAATTTCAAGAGAGGAGTTAAAATTTTAAAAAGGTTGCTAATTTTATAAATGCAAAAAACATAGTTGAATGGTGTAAGGAAATTATGGGCCATGGTGCTCAATAAAAGTCCAATGTTCCTGGATATTTTGAGCTGATGGAAGATGAAAAATTAGAAAGGTATGAATATTATATGATGGTAACATGAATGACTGAGTTACAATAATTTTTTAGATCAAACATGGGTTCTTGGATGGTTCATATAAGGAACATGCCATGATTTTATTTTGTATGTATTGACATTATTTGAAATTAGTATGAGTCATAAGACTAGGTGGATGAATAGAGTTATAGGCACATAATTATAATTGACACTTATCGTGTTCCACAAGAATTATAACTTATAGATCTAACATCATCAAATGACTTTGACCATGTATCTAATGTAATTAAACTAGGTACCATATACATAACATGTGTTTCATGTACTAAATTTGGTAAATATATCAATAGATCATGTTTATAAATCATGTTTTGTTTTATGATATAGGTAATGTTTATGTAATTATTGTGTATGAGGATAACGAGTAGGAGATAGGATACTGATTATACTAATATGTAGAAGAAAAATATAAATTAACTTATGCAATCATAGATGGGGAAAACATTCACTATCCCATTGGGCCTATGGTAGCTACTAAAAATTGTCTTTGATGCTATCCTATAAAAAACTCAAATATATGGTTGCTTAAAAACTATGAAGTACATAGGAAGATATAACAATATTCAAATTTAGTTCTTGAAACAAATCTTTAGTTACAAAAATATCAAGGTAGGCCATTAAAAACGACTTTATGGAAGGTTTGTGAATCTGATCATGAAATAATTATTGCTACTATAAAGAATAAAACTGATTTTAGTGATTCCTTAGATTGAAACCCCAAGGAATGTTGAATTTTCAAATCTAAATGTGTTTAATTTTATCAAATGTTGTCTATTTCTTAGGTAATACATATAGATTTAAGCTGCATTACATATCGACATTTTTTTAGGTTAGTGGTGCCAAATTATCATCCATCTTCACATGGTTGGAACCATTAGTAGAGAATTCCATATTTTCAAAGCTAAGAGAATATTTCAGTTCATGTAGATGATTGACTATTTTACCTTCCAGTTCATGTAAATTATTCCATCATCATGTGGTTGGAATTTTTAGTAGAGAATCATATTGTATCTAAGGGTAAGTGGTCTTGAGGCATTAACAGGTGCTCCGTTTCCTGTCTAGGCATACTTAGATGAAAACAAATTGCATTTTAGGACTAATCACTGAATCCTATACCACAAGTTCATCGATACTTTGAAATTTTATCAATTTAGAGTGACAGTAAGGGAATTAAACATGCATGTGATGGTTCTCTCAGTTTATGGATATGACTTATGGTTTAAGTTTTATGGGTTTCCAATGTTTGCCTAAAATACAATAGTTTAACCTTGTAGGGACAAGTGGTATTAAGTCCAGAATAGGTCATCCATATCCTAATCAAGCATATGCATATTCTAATTATGTAGTCCTCATAGTTAATTCCCACACACAATGTGGTGGTGATGTGAAGTTTCACCCATGAGCCCTTGAGGATAGATATCTTGTATTGCATCTTCTATCTTGCATCTATGGACAAATGGTCTGAAGGTTAGAATGGGTGCTTCATCTCCCAATTGGGCATAGTTGGATGTCAATAATTTTTTCATAGAGGTTAATCATAACCCTTGATGTAGTGGTGATGTCATTTTTCACCCACAAGCCCTTAGAGATAGAAATATCATAACATGACTCACATCTTGACAACATTTCTTGTTAATGTTGCTCAATGATAGAATTAATTAAAAAAGGGTATCCACATGGATTTGGAGGTTGTGGATATGAAAATGCATATAAATTTCATATAATGAGGTGTTTGACATGATGGATTTCAAAGCAAAGGTCCAGAAAGTAGAAATTTCTCTTGAAGGAAAATAACCTATCTCTTAACTACATGAAATTTATATTTTAGGATAAATCAATGAATTCATTTCCATAAATTTAGTGATGATTTTAATTTTGATACATTTGGGTTTAATTTATATGACTTTGACACACACATTATGGTTATTTTAGTTCATGGATATGACTTATGATTTTCATTTTGCATATGTCCAAAGATTTCATAAAAAATACTAGTTTTACCTTGTAGAGACACATTATCTTGAGGCTAGAATTGGTGATTTGTCTCCTGAATAGGCATAATTACATGAAAAGAATGTGGTCCTAAAGGTTAATCCCCACCCTCAACATGGTTGTGATGTTATTTTTCACCCAGATCCCCTAAAGATAGAGATCTTGCACTATGGCTTGCATCTTGCATCTAGGGAAATATCATCTTGAGGCTGAAATAGGTGATCCATCTCCTAACCGGGTGTACTCAAATGCTAATAATATTTTCATAGGAGATAATGGTCATATCAGATATGGTGTAGATGTCATTTTTCATCCACAAAGCCCCAAATTCAAGAAGTAATTTTTTTATTGACAGTCTACCATGGTAACAGGGTTCTATGTATGAGTAAACATGCTTTTCTTACAACCAAAAGGGATGTGTTGGTTATATATATTATATTCATATTATCCTTACCTAAATAAATATTAATAAATTCAATTTAAGGATAAGTTTCACTTGATTCAAGATCTAATTAGTTGAAACCTTCAAGCAACAATCTTTTGTGAATTCATAGTCATTTGCAGGCACTTAGAAGAATATTCTTTTTTTCAAGAAGTAGTGGTCTAAAAGTATAATTATAATAGTCTATAGTTATAATTATAAGCATTTCTATTTAAATTTATCATATAAGGACAAGTATAATAATCCATTCATGCCTTTTGATAGACCTCACATGTAATGAAAACCACCTTTACATTGAAGCATGTGCAAAATTAATTTATGCCCCTCCTCATTATGCTTTATGAAACAAAGGTATTTTAGTGTTTTTCTCAAGCCCTTCATTGATTTTCTCTCCCAAAAATTTCCTCTATCAATGGGTTGATGCTTGCATCAAAACTTATAGATACTTTTATCCTTGGTGAAACCTCAAGAGCTTCATGTGCATCCAAATATGACTATGATGAATGAATATTATTAAAGAGGGATAAGAGTCCTAAAAAACCTACATAATGTCTGGACCTGTAAAAAATAGATATTAGACTAGAAACATATTATTTAGAAATAGATCGCTGACTAGCTTACCAGTTCTACTTAATTCAACAACATAGATAAAAAATGGAAAAAATTAGAATTTTCTAGAATAAATATCAAAATAAATACTTATAAGATATGTTATCTATAATGGATTTTTCATAATTAGAAACACATTAAATTTTGTATTGTATTCTATCTATTGTATTGTAATTAGAAACAATACATAACTTAAAAATAGTTGTATCTACTTCAAAAAATATAGAATATGATCACTACAAGGTAGATTTTTAATGCTCAATAAAATTTTAAGGCATAAAATGATGTGAACATGTAATATAATATGTAATAAACTAAAACAAAATCTAAAATCTAAAATCAATGAGAATATTTATAAAGTTAAATAATGAACAATATATACTATATACAATATCTATAAAACCCATATAAATGTGTACAAATGTGAATACAAGTGATACAATATCTTAAGTCAATTTCATATAGGCATACAATGCCAAAAAACTATAGATCAATCCATATAGGCATAAAAAAAAGTCAATACATTACCCTAATCATCAAAATGCATTAGTCTCTTTACCTTGTTTGTGGAAGCATCTCCCTTAGATGCATTAACCATAGCTGAAGGTGTCATATCTGGATGCCTACGAGTCCTACTTTGCTCAAAACTCCCCTATAGTTCCAACTATTCATAGGTAAATATTGTCATCAACTTTACATGTACTAGATCAAGATACTTAAAAACTTAACAAGTTAAGTTTTTTTTAAATGATACAAATATAATTAATAGTTTCACTTACCACAAGATGGAAATCTTGCTCAATTTGGGACTGGCACTCAATAGGGTCAGTGATCAGTTCATGTTGGTGAATGACAGTGTAAAATGGATCAATAGGACGCAATGATGTGCTCATGATAATGAAATGTTTAGATCACTACAAACTTATATATAAAAAATATAAATTCAAAATTATCTTATAAACATTTAAAGCAACTGACTAAATTATTGAAATATAATAGAGAAATTTAAAAATTATATTTTCAATTGTACCACATCATACCTGGAAATCATTTCAATAGGACCAAAAGACATAGTTGGTGGATTATGTGAAGAAAATAGTTTTGTGCATCATATATTTTCTCAAGTATAAAGGATAATTAAGAAACACATATCTTTATTTATACTTAAATATTAAAATAAATTTCATGCAACTCATTTAGTTACTATGTAGATAAAATTATAATAGCAACACCTACATTTGCTCCCTCCCAAATAGATAGCAGAGTGTCTAGTGTGGTCATCAATTGAATAAATAAAATATCATTAGTAATCACTTTATTATGTATATACAACACCATGTATGTAAAATGAACCATAAAATAAATTATTCTTAAAAATCACCTATGTATAGGTACACAAATGCATAGTAGCAATAACACACATGTTCCTGTCATGTCAAAAATCCTACTGCAATATAAAAATACATATACATTATTGATATTTATACATGAGAATTAATTATTAAATTTTAAATTATACAAATATTTTGAATTTAACAAGTCTCACAATTTTTTGAAACAAATGAAATATTAAAGCTACATGGGAAGTTATAACTAAGGTGTTCAACTAAAATTTAGATCACTGAAATATAGTGAGGTTGATATCATATAGGCCCATGGAAATACCACCATGAGTGGGATTCATTATATCCTCCTAATCCTCAGGTATAGTGCATATAACACCACATGATCTATAATAATGAGATCGACAGGTAGCAACACTAGATGAAGCCTCACCATATCCATCCTCACCATTAGGAGTATGATAAATATATCTCATATCATGAACAAGGGTGTCAGTAAGTGCCTTAAGCACATGAAAAGTATATATATATATATATATATATATATATATATATATATATATATATATATATATATATATATATATATATATATATTCTCCCTAATTATAAAGGGTAGGGTCTCAAGTGGATGTAGTTTATGCATACGTACTATCACATGCTAATTAGGTGTATAATGTGCACCTAGAATATCTTACACATAGCCCTTTCCTCTAACAAAGAACTCTAATAAATCAAAATAGTTCATAATTTCATTCAACACAAAATCACAATATAATTTTCTCCAAAAATAGATCAAAACCTCATTATTTTTTGCCAGCCAGGTGATTAAAGACCATCCACCATCAATCCCAAAATATTAGTTTTATCAAATGGTGAGTGGACAAGTGGATTGGAATTCATTTGGTCATCACGTATAACAGTGCACCAATTTTATCATCAATGAATAAGGCAAAAATTTAGGCTTTAGTTATATTTTTATATTTCGTAATGACTTTAGACAATTTTTTTGGAATAGTATTCCATACATCTATTTATATAGTTAGCCCACACATCAATTTGACCTATTAATGACTCAAATTCACCTAAAAATGTTTGTATTATGTTTTCCAAATAAATTCATTATGGGTTATTTTCATAGGGATCCATTAATGTCATAATAAAAATATAAAGTTCAATCTTATTTTCAATGATATGGGCTCCTAAATCATCTTGACTACCTTAGGGGGCTTAAGGAACTACATGAGGGTTAGGAGTTTTTTATCGGTGAGGAGGGATATGATGATTTTATGGGTGAGGACGAATATGAGGGTTTTATGGGTGAGGAGGGATAATAATGTTTTGTGGGTGAGGAGGGATAGGATGGTTAGGTTATCGTTAAGTGACACTTCCCTCTGCATGTGCTAAAAAAAAAATGCAATGAAATTAACTTATTTTTTTTGTAAATTTGTATTAAAATAGATTTTCATAACTCTCTTTTAGGATTTCATTGTCAAATTTTAGTTTTTTTAGTGCTTGTTGATTGCCCTGGTTACACATATTTTCTCTTCTCCTTTTCTACTCATGGTTTTTATCGATGCTGAATGAATAACATCAATGTTTTTTATTTTGTTTTAAAATGATGGAATCACCTACGAGTTTAGATCATTTTAAAACCACGTATATGATCACATGAAATATGCATTTTATATGTATAAAATTGCATACACAATTTTTTTTATCAATGAATACCAAACATATGGCATAAAAAATTGTACGTGGTTTCATTTTTTTTGAAAAAATGTTTGATTTTTGGCCCCCCATATTTTTGCACTTACACAAACCAAGTGATATAAATAGAGAGACAAATATTTTATTTTATTTTAAGTTGTTTATAGCTATATTAAATGAAAAAGTGAAAAAAAAGATTATTATGATTTACATTAATTTTATATATGGTACATTCCATTCACCCTAAGATTTGAATATATATTTCAAATGAAATCATTACAAAAAAAAATCAAATACAATGATTCTCAATCATGGAATATTAGTAATGATTCTAAATAATAAATTTAATGACAAAATAATGAAGGATGAAAAAAACTTGTCATGTTTGATAGTTATTCCTATATATAATTTTCCTAGTTCTAGTATGCAGACAAAAATGTTACAAATTATTTGTGGTTAGGGTTCCAAATTAAGATATACATTCTATTATAAATCCAATAAAAAAATAGTGAAATGGAATGCTAAACAAATTATATTTTTAGTAATCACTAATTGACAAACTTTCACACATATCCAAACTTTCCTCACAATGCCCTTCAACATGTACAACCCGTAGGCTAATAAAAATGAAAATGTTACCCTAAGTCCTTGTAGGTATGTGATTCAACCCAGATCATTTCCCCTAATTTATGAAATAATATTTGTTATCTATTAACATCAATATTTTCATTCTATTATTCTACCTTAACTTTTTTAATGTTTCTAAAAATTATAAGGATCTACCTATATAGTCACAAGATCCACTGACTTACAATAATTTTTAACCAAAACCCAATATGATCTCTAATACTAAATGTTCATAGTATATCAAGATGTTATAACATCATTAAAAGTACAATAAAGTTTTGTTAATCCTTAACATTGCTCCATGTGTTGTATTTTTATCTTTTTTATTGTCAATTAGAATCATATCATCATGTAAATATTATTTAATTACCATAAATTTATACCAAGTACTCAAATTACTCTAGTTCAACTATACTACTAGTTGAAGTCAAAAAATGTAGCATACTTAATTCACATTACTTTTGTGATTTTAAATTTAGATGCATGAATAAAAATACTTGCCCAAGAAGCATGTATGCCCTTAAATATCTTTATAAAATAACCATAACTTATTTTAACAAAATTAGGAACCCAATCCTCAAAACTACATCGTAAACCATAAAACAACCAAGGGATTAAACACCAATTATTAATACTAATCTAATCATGTTTTTTTTGGGTTCAAGATATCTTGGTGACCTATATAATCTTGGCACATACACCCCATGTTATAAATATGTGTGAGCATAGTGTTCACACAATAGAGCTAGGTGATAAAGACACACTTTTATCCTTTGCCAAAGGTATTGGCTAATGTAATGAATAATAATCCCCATAATATAGTCCAAAATATCTAAAATCATCTAAATATATCCTCATCCTCTCAACTATTTTTTCCTAATTATTATTGCAACCCCCACATTCGCTTAGCTGACCTCTTATGTATATGAAACACAATCTTATTTTCCTCTTTACTAAACACTAAAAATAGTATATAATTTCAATATTTTACACCCATCCTTTTATTATTTTAGGAGTCATCATTGTTCCCACTTTCACTTATTGTTTGAACTTCCTCATGAAACTATTCATTGGATATACACATGACTAAATCATTTTGGTCTATAATTACATTTTACTTCTACTTCAATGAGGTTAGTATATTATATCTTAATTTCCTTTCCTACGTATATACTATTCACATTCCCATCATAAAACATATTAAAATCATCACTCCATAGCCTACTTAAAAATTAAGACATGCTTCCAATAATAAGACATCATACTAGACATTATCCATATATGTATAAATATTCACCTTCATTTCAAATTCATCTTAAAAAATGCTAATCTGGGCTTGCATTATATAGGAGACTATGTAAATATTTGGATGTTCCATGCAATCCAAACCCAAACTCATCACCATATTAATGGACATAATATTCTTCATGATTCCCATATCCACCAAAACTTTATAGTATTCATCCCTTGTGTTACACTTATTCAATAAAATCTATCTCCTCTAACTCACCTCTTTGCACCTTCATGAGGCATTCAAGACTCTTCTCTTAAAAAAATAAACCATCTTATTGATGAGGGTCATCTCTATGATGGTTCATGGTCTGTACATTATTTTTAGAATAGGATATGAAAATAATTGACAAGAATAAATGGTAGGAATTAACTTAGTGTAGCTTGCAAGAGTTAGGTTTTTTCCAACTATAGGACAATGATGCAGAGACCTACCTTCTAAGTACCATTATTTTTTAAGTTTGTTAACTGAATTGAGATCTTCTTCACAAAAAACTATTATAAATGAAATAATAATGTAACCATAACTCAATTCACTATAAAGTACCAATTCTAATATTTTTGAGGATCCATATGAGATCATCTAAAAGTCCAAAATTACATGTTATTATTTTTAACCATGCTAAAAATAATAAAAATAGGATATCATGTAAGCATACATTAACTTGGGTATAAACACATCCAACATAATGATTTTTTTTGAAGATATGTTTAGAATATTAATCCCATATGAACTAGTATGCAAAATTTATCATAAAGATCAATTTATTATTTATAGTATGGGCAATTAACACTTTTTAGTTTATTGTGTTTTTTTTTAAATATTTTTAAAAATTGCATGTCAAATCCAATTTAGATTTGACGTTTATCTAAATACATTTATGTAATTTTTTTACTGATCTAAGGAGAATCAATAAATATTATGGTTTTCACAAAATATGGAGTATTATGCCTATTGATAATTTTCTTTTGCTAGTCTTTAGTTTGATCAATATTTATATAGAAACATTGAATTGACCTTAACTTAACTAATAGTAGTTTACAAAATATTGATTGTTCTGAACATGTGGATTTGAAAATTTATCATTGAAAAAAAATATTTCAAAACAAAAAAAATAAGCATCCCTTACATCTTATTAAATAGGAAGAAAACATGCATGAAAAAAAATCTATTTAGCACAACTAAGGTTAGTCTATCTAATAGATAATATAACCATGGATTTCCAATGAATTTTGCATGACATAACAATGAATTTCAGATTTATGTTATTTTTTTTACAAAAATACAAATCTTAACCCACCTCAAAATGGTTGCATGTTACATCTATAGTGTATACTATTATAGATATCAAAACATTGAAGCCTTAGTTATCCTACTGAATAAAAATAATATTTATTTCCTATAGGAAAATCGAAAATAAATTTTGAAAAATATCCTTAAGACTACTGGGAAAACAAAATAAATGTCATTTTATTGAGTACCTTTATAAATGATCGAAATACATAATGAATATCATTAATTAAATCTATTGAATTTTAAATGTTATATCTGTGCCACCTAGTCATTGACAGACTGATATAAACTATTTAAAATACATGTTCAACCTATATTTTCACCCTTAAAAACCTATACTTTAGGCTACACCACCAACATCAACTATACACATATAATTTTCATTTCAAACCTTATTTTGAAAAAACAAAGGACTTGAAAATAACTAGGTCTACATAGACTATGTTCTAAACATGTCAAGCTATAAAAAATACATGACATTTCCAACCCATAAGGCATGAAAAATTTATCTAAAATCAATTTAAATATCCATTTTCATCTTAATTTAACCGTAAAAAAATTATAGAAATTTTAGATCTAAATTTAATCACCTCTACCATACCAAAGTAGAGATTCTTTCAAGAATAATATTTCATTTTTTTATTGAAAGTTGTTATTTTCCAACATGAGGGTGTCAAGGTTGTGGCACAAATACATTATAATAAGGTAAAAAATGAATTGTAAATAATCTGAATTTGAGACACAATCAAAATATGAGAAATCAATAATAGGATATAATTACATTATTCTACATTTCTATCCCAAATTAAATCATTAAGAACATAACCCAATCTCCTCAAGAAATATTTTTTTCCCTTCCAAAATAGTGAAATAATAAACTATGATAAAAACTTACAGATTTAGTACCTATCACAACTACTTATAACATTTCAATTTGAGTTACAATATCAACTTTAAGTAAAAATATATTATAAAGAATTAAATATACAATTGCATGTAACATGATTAAAGTTTTACTATAAAAAAATTCACAAAAATACATGCATTTTCAAAATACCTAACAACTAAAAAATCAATATGAATCTCAATACATGAGCCCAAATGAAACACCATTTAGGCTTTAAGGAAAGAAAATTCACTTCTAAGAAACATTAGTTCTAGACAGTGACTAGAAATATTCACTGGCATGTCAACATTAGAATCAAGATTCCAAAAAAAATAACATATCTTTAACCTTATTTGACTGAAAGATATGACCTCTAAAAGTGTTTAGAGTTAAAATAAAATGTCAAATAACATAAAGGTATCCCTATCAGAATGACATGGTCATATTGGTAACCAGTCAATGTGCATAGCCACTAGCAGTTAAGGCTAGTAGTTTATATGTTGGTCACTAGTGTGGTTTGGATATTGTTAGTTTCAACAATGTTGAATACTTAAGTATGTCTTAGAATATCCCTTGAATTCACTTAAAAGCTTCAAATTTAAACTACAATGACTTTTTTTTATAGGACTTACATAAGTTTGACTTTCTATAAATTTTTGGTTTATAATTTTCATTTGTCTTCAACATAGACAAAAATATAAAAAAAAATCCAAGATATTTTTGGTTTATAGTTTTCGTTCGTATGCTCAATTTAGATAATTCAACCAAAAAATCAATGAGGCTAAACAAAACCATTTATTTTTATTTTTTTTATTTTATTAAATTTTTTAAAATATTTTTTTCCAAAATGGAGTTGAGATTATTTTTTAAAAAATATTAAATAATTATAAAAAATATTTTTACCCAAATAAAAAATAATTAAATAATTTTATCTCCACTAATATCTCATCATAATTAAATGTTTGACTCAAATAAACTACTTTTATTTCATTATATTTTTATAATAAAAATATATAATTTTGGACTATAAACCTCAAACTAAGAAGCACTATGTTGAATGGACTACTCACCACACCCATTTCCCCTGATATGATACTTTATCATATAATTAAAAAGAGAGAGAAACAAGGCGGGGTTAGGAGTGAGTATGGAGGAAATATCAAGAAAGTAAATATATACTTTGTCCAATCATTTAGAATTTATGATTGTCTAATGAAAAGATTACTTTGAATTGTATAAGGTGTCATAAATAAAACAAGGGTGCCATGTGTCAAGCGCCTACGGGAGCTTAAAATAGTTTTGAAATTTGATTTAGGTATTTATTATAGAGTTAACTTTTATCACGCTAAATTATTTGAATCATGTTATGAACAACAAGATGTCTCTTATGATTGTAATATACTTTTCATTAACTAACTTATCAAGAGATTTAATTGGGGTCAAAAAAGTGTATTTTATGATCTCTTATGATAAACCCATTAATATTGTAAAATGTATAATGTGTTAGACCTTCAAACCTTAGTTATAAAAGTATTTTATGTTCTCTTGTGATAAACAAGTTAATATTGTAACATGTATATTGTATTAGACCTTAAAACCTTAATTATAAGCAATTAAAAACATATTAAAACCAGGAAATTTTCAAAATTTAATAATGTTTATGATACCTTAATTCACTATCAAAAATTACAAATAAACATATTAATAATATTAAATTTGTAAAAAAAATATTTAAATAAATAATAATGATTAGAATGTACACTTTATAATAAAAATTACAAGTTCAAATTCCTTCATGTAAACTTTAAAAAAAAATTCACATACCAAATTAATATCGTATATATAATCTTAATTAAAAAAATAAACATTAAATATTAGAAAAAATTAAAGATAACTCTATAAAAGAAGATATGAGTATAAAAAGTGGTAAAGAAATAGAAAGTATTTTAAAAAAATTTATGAACATTTATTATATAAATGTTGTTTTAACAATGTTATAAAAAGGAGTGTATATTTGCTAATATTAAATGTTTTTAGTAGATTGTCGGAGAATTTTTTTGATTCATTAGAAGGTGATGGATCTTTTAAAAAAAAGTTCAATGATCAGTTGTAGTTATTCTACTTAAAAGTTTACATCCTTTGAAACTGACCACTATAATGTGTCTCTCTCTCTATATTTTTTGAGAGTTATGATGCTACCTGTAACTTAGCTAATAATTTTAATAGCGACTCCTTTACTTGGTAGTATCCCAAGATTGTTTAAATTTTAAATGTGTTTCCATCTAAAAATTTGATAGGTCTTTATATAGTGCTTTTTGTATCTCAATATCAAAACTTTTTGGCATTTAAAAAATATGAGTCATCGGTATGAAAAACCATGTGAAGATCAAACTTATATGGTGAGTGAAGGTCACGAGACTAGTGTAGTCATCCCATGTCAAAATTTCCCCTACTCCTTTTGTCTTCTTAATGGCAAAATGTTCTTCTTACATTTCTCAAATAACAAACACCATCATTAATTATAATTAAATCATTCATATACATATATATATATATATATATATATATATATATATATATATATATATATATATAATCAGAGCATGTACAACAGAAGACATAATCAAATCATAAATGTGTAACATCCAAATTTCCAAAACAATTTGCCATTTTATTTATAATTAAATATATTTTATAGAGTGGAGCTCCATACTCATGGAAATTTAATCTAATGAAATTTCGATTTAAGTGTATTTTTATTTAGATTGTTATGATCGATGAATTTAAAATAGAAATACTTACATCCAAATAATTCAAACAATCCAAACATTTTATGTCTTGTAGATTCATATTATCTATATAAAAATGTTTCTATACATTAATTACATGAAAGCAATTTAAAAGAAGCAAGTACAAAGTAGCCACCCTTCACTGTTCCAGAGCCCTTGAACATTCAGTAATATATTTGACAGCGCATATCATGGCCATGGGAGAAGTTTCCTCTCCTGCTTTATGTAGATTCATGATGTTGTTGCAGATGATGGTATCCGAAAACTTTTCTCCATTTCTACTACTCTCAGCCATCAAAGCACTAATAATATAATTATCTTCTGACTATGGATGCCTTCTCCATTCCTCCATGATTGTATTCATAACTTCCACACACTTCTCGCATGCCTGAATGATAAAAAAAATTGCACAATTTAATCCAAAAACTACATAATCATTACAATTTTATTTTAAAATTGAACATAACATAAAGAGCATTAAAGCACAAGGTCATTTCTATCTAAGAAACCACATGTACACCGAAAGCAAATGAATTCAAATAATACCATTTTACACTCATTTTCAACATACATAACTTACCTAGCCCAATTGCTTAAGGGAGTTTTGATCATATGCTCAACATTAGACAACACATACTCCTTGAACTTCCTAGTGTTAATGAAGCTCAGAACCACATTATGAATCGTCTTATGCATGTTGTCGTAAACCCTGAAAACGGCCCCTTCCCAAAATAGATTTTTTAATGACCTCAATTAGTTGCTCACGAAACATTTGTCTTCACTCTGCTCAATAAATTTATTTACTTTTGGATCTACAGACATCACTGTAGGGTACCCCAAATGATGGGTGGTATAAACAGGCCCATACCTGTAAGCCAAAAAAATAACTACAATATTAGAAAGACAAACAACGCTAAATTATATATGGATTCCATGGATTGATCTGTATCTATGATTTATTTAGGATACATAATAAATATATACTGGGCACAACTGCTTAGAACTCAAAGTTTCTAGACCATAGGTTCAATAGAGAAACAAAACAAGAAACTTTAAATTCTATAGAGTTGTACATAAAATTTTTTAAAAATATGATATAGTTTTATATAAAAGTATTTACAATTAATTAAAAATTTTCTTATTTATTAAACCATTACCCACAAACACAAATTTGATGCCCATAAACCTCTTATACATTGAATCGTTACCCATAAACCCTCAGAATCATAAGCTATATGTACTTAACCCAAAACCAAATATGATGCACTGTTAAACAAATTATGTATTATATACTTGGCCTTTCTTTTTTCTACATAAACGTTTAAAGTTAGGGATCGATGGTCCATGGCAAACTACAGTGTTTCACCAATTCCACGGAATCCAAAGCTGCTAGGAGGGGTACCTTTTGGCCTATTTAACTGACTAACCCACAACATAACCAGCCTTAAACATCTTAATATACCTGCAACCACTGCACTCAAAATCTACTAGACAACAATTAGTAGTGCCAAAATTTCACATACACATTCAAACTATTAAAAATAAAGAGCATGACCTACATTATTTAAACTGTACTAGAGACTATTAGTTTGAATGAGATGCACCAACTAACCATACCGGAAAAGGAAAATGCTGGGCAATTTGTTTTGGAGGAGAGTTTTCCATGAGATCTTGAAGGATACCTATTGAAGTCAAATCAATATATTCCACCTAAACTGAGTTAAAATGTCGGTGGAAATGAAATCTCCATTAAAAATATGATCGAGTCTACGAGTATTCTATAATGTGTGAACGGTGGATTTACTACCCTGCCACAAGTCTAGGTCTGGGTACTAAGCATTATAAGATCGTATGATGTTATTATTCTTCTACAATCCCTTGACTGAATGTAGAGAATATATTAGGCTTGACAATGGGATGTCATCGATTGATGAGTGAATTCTGCAATGCGAGTGTGGGAGAACATGAAGCCCAAGTCAAATACCTCCACTAAGAAACATGGATATCTCCACACCCTTTTCTAGATTATCAGTTGTTTCACATACACAAACTGGCCTTTAATCCTTCCAAATGAAAAAATACTGCAGGTGCAAACAAATCATTTATCTTGACCCATCAAAAACAATGAGATTTTTACAAGCTCCTGCTAACCGTGTCTGGAACCCAACAATATTAAATGCATATTTATCATTTTCAAACGTTCCAAGTAATAGCCACCCCGGTTACTTGCATAAATTAATGAGCAGCATTTAAAAACTGACAGATACGTTGGACATTGGTAGGACAGATACATTCACCATTTAAAAATTCCACTCTTGTCTTATTTGCAGGAAAATGTATTTATTGTTGATGATGTCAATGTTCCTTCTTTATATAACATGTAAAGAATTTTAACCAATCACAATATAGATAAATGTTTTTTTCATGATTTTTATAAAATTGTAATTTTTTTCATACACAAAAAAAACAATAATTTCTGATTGATCTAGAAAACAAAATTAAATTGAAAGTTAAAGCATATTGAAAACTTACGTATCCCTCTGAGACTAATAACCCTCACCAATATTTATTCTTTAGATCTAACTTTTTATTTTACTATTAGATACAATATTTTGAAAAGGAACCACTAACTTTTATCATACTGTTTTATTAATATAATACCAAAAGCCTGTGAATCAAAAATATTATATCGGTTTGATACAGTCTATATGACAGGCTTTTAAGCATGTTTAACGCTATCAAAGGCTTACACGACTTCCAATTCACCACTGTATTCCACTTTAATTAACTCAAAAGAGAAAATCCTGAAGCCAGCTCATTTATATTCACAACTTTCGTGGACAGAAAACATGGAGAAAATGGAGATAGTTTTAAAACCAGTTTGCGGAAAGTTAATTAATTGAAGTATCAACAGGAGTTTAATATTTTTTTGTTGCAAATTTGCTGGCAGGAATCGAATTCTAGCAGAACGAAATTCTACACGTAACTTTCAAGCAAAGAAAACATGGAGAAAATGGAAATAATTATAAAATCAGTGTGCAGAAAGTTGATTTACCCATCACTTTTCAGCAATAATATTGCCAGTGTCGTGTGCGAATCTGTATAAAATATTCAACAACGCGGATTCATGTATTAACTACTTGAAGTGTCAACACCAGTTTAAGCTTTTTGTGTTTCATATTTGTTGGCAAGAATCGAATATCTCTGGCTTAAAATGAACCTGTCACAAAAAGCTGCATTCAGCGGATACAGAAATCCACTGAATGTGCTTACAACCAACCTATATATTGAACGGGAGGCGTAAGGGTTAGATGTCTTCAACCTTACATACTATTTATTACTCTGTCAGATTTACGCATTGCTCTGAAATTTGCAGTGCTTTGTCGGATCTTGCCCACAGTATATTCTTTTCTCTCTCAAATTTTTTGTCGGATCAGGCTGGCAGAAAAGTTGATATAAGAAAAGATTTTGTGAATTTCATCTATTAAGATGGCCGTAAACCTCTTTTTACAAATGATGTTAGGAAGCAACTCAGGGAGAAAGGAGGATCACCGCGCTAACAAGACCGTCCAGTACGGCCTTGTGAATCTAAAACTTCATTTCATTCTTCTGACAGTGGGTATGGATCATCCCAACATAAGGACTGCATGAGGCATGAAGATGAAGATGTAGATAAGGTTGCAGATGTTTTCATCCGAAAGTTTCACAAGAATTTGATGTTGGAGAAATCGGCATCTGAAGCTCCATACCAAGGATACCTTGCAAAAGCTACATAAATGATACTTCGGATAATTTCGATAGAATACTTAATAATAGTTGTGTTATAACATGCAACAGTTTATATGTTTTTATGAATGGGGTTTATGGATATATTTTTTTGATATATACTTTAAATGTTAATAGATACCATGTTCTATGTACTTTTTGATAATGAATGATCATCTGCTTTCATTTGTGATCAGTCCACCTCAATTGCTAAGGATATTTCAGAATGTAATATACAAATACCTACGAAAAAGGGGAACATTATAACAACAGAGAACAATACATATGTACTAAGAACATTTCTGAATAGATTTTTCCCCGGGCTTGCATTATGTACTGCGAACTATTTTTTTAATAGAGATACGTGACGTAGATTCATGGGTGAGATTCAAATCATGAAATTGCATATGGAAAAAGAAAGACTAATGTTTAGAGTACAAATAATGTTATTTTTTTAATATATTTGTTCAATATTAGTTAGTCTAAGAATTTGAAAGAATTTGATGTTTTTCATTTCTTATTATTAAATCGAAAAAGTTGATCAATCAAATAATCATTGTATAATAAATAAAAATATCTTATTAAATCCTTGCTTTCAGGCCTCTTATCTGAACTACGGGAGAGTGCCCCATAGATAAAGACGGGCCCAGATCCTAGATAAATAGGAGGCTTCCATCTCAGATCAATTAAGCCCCCCCCTCCCTATCTTTCCTTGAAAACAAGGTTAACCTCCCAATAATATTATTAGTAAAAGTCGCTTTAAAATCCCTTCTAGCTGGTAAAAGACCTACTATTTGAAGACCACCATAATTGAGTCACATGAAGGGTTTTTAGTATATTGAATTGCTAAATGTTTATTAATTACCTTACAAGAACACTCTCGTTACTAGAAATGAACCTTTAATGATTGTCAACACTAGCAATCAAATTACAATTCTAAGAGTTTTACACAAATAGATTAGAATTGATGGTGACATATTAAATGATTAATTTTTAATAAAATATTATAAAGATATATATTTATAATAAATATTTAGTTATGTATGTATATATTTGATATTTGAAATTAAATAATATAAGATTTAATAAAAATATTGTAAATTTGAACTTATAAGTTTATAATTAAAAGGATTGGAAATTTGCATCAATTATTTATTTTAATCAAATTAAGACAGTTTACGTAATGTAAATTTTGATGAATGTATGAAGTGTTCAGATGTTTCTAACAAAAGATAAGAAATGTAACGAATTATTTGAGGCATATAGTGGCAGCTTTGAATTGCTTCTTTTCTCTCTTTGATTTCTACAATGTGACACTTCCAAATATTTTATCAAGAGATACTAGACAAGGTGATAACATAATGATGTGATTATGTTCTCAACAAACTTCAACACCATAACAATAAACACTGATTGATTTTTTTTAATGAATTCAATTAATTTTTTGAAATTTTACAAAAATAGTTCATATAATAAATACATGATTATTCTTTATATGTGTGATGTATGGGTCTAACAATATTTGAAAACAAGTTTTACACCATAAACCCTAGAATGTTGGTGTGATGGACAATGTTATGCTTGGAGTGCATGTTACAAATTGTATAATGCATAGATCTTAACTAAAGAATAGGGATCCAAACACAAATTCGAATGTGTAAGTCTAATTTATATACTAATGCAACATCTATATATTATGAAAAATAGGGAAATATATATACATGTATAAATTTAAGTAAAACTAGGAATCTAACTACATGTGATTGGATTGCATAAGGTTAAGCCAACAAGTAGGGAGACTCCTAAACAAATAACCACCTAAAACAGGATTAAAACATTATTCTAACAATATTTTCTTGATATCCCTCTTATTATTAACTAGATGACTCACTTTTTTATTATAAATTAAACTTTTTAGAATGTTGATATCCCTCTACATATCAATTTAAATAACAAAATAGGTCTATAAAGTTAACTTATGTCATTATGACATGTTATCTAGTGGAATTGAGTTAAATATTTAATTTGTCTCCCACACAAGGGCTAACTTATGATTAAAACATGAGTTACATTGTTATTTTATTATATGCATTTCATATTAATGACTAATAGTTACTATCAATCTTATTTTTAATGTCTTATAATTAACATTAATAATATATAGGTAGTCAATAATGTAATTTATTATTTCATATTGAATTACATCATATTGAAATCAATGTAAGATTCATATAATATATATAACATACTAAGATGAATTTAATGTTATGACATCATGTGTTGTTACATATGATAAATAAATCAATGAATTAATAGCATTTTGTGCATTACTTCATGAAATTTAAAAATTATACTCATGGGGTGACTGATTAGTAGGGAGGATCCTCAATTTTATGCGGGAGTTCTCAATTTAAATCAATCGCTTTGAATTTACATACCTCAACTAGACATGGACATCCATGATACGCCACATGCAATTATGACTTATTGTGGGTTCTCACAACTTTTTTTACCTACTAGATAATATTGATAGAGACATATAAGAACCCTTAGCTACCCACATTTACAACTACACACACACACACACACACACACACACACACACACACACACACACACACACACACACACACACACACACACCACCCCCCTGCCAGCTAGAGCAAAATCATTTGCAATGAAAAGATCAATAGGAGTCCAATTCTCTCTATTTGATTCCAATAGAATGTAACAATCTTAAGTCACTATTCCAGCCAAGCAACCCAAAACATGATAGAATATGGTTAATTCCTTCACAGTTGTTCCAATAATTAAAGGTTCTCACACAAAATAAGAGATATTTACCCTTATTCATAGATACTTATATATACATGTAACTAGATGGAATTTTATTGGCGTACCTTTTTTTAGATGAAAACAATTCCATGTTATCTCACAAACTATGGTATCTTTGTTCTTCTCTTATTTAGTAATAACCAAAGATTATAGAGGTTAACAACATTGGCCATTAATCTTCCTTGTGGATGAAATATTGGGATCTTTATTTAGGGTTTTTCCTTTAGAAATATTGAATGATTTGAGATTACCAGATATAAAGAGAAACAATTATTTAATTTAGCGAGAGTATGGGCCAAGAGTCACAACTTAATAAAATTGTTTTTTCAATGTTTAAATAATTTAACAAATATGTGAATTATGGATATAATAGGAGTTATTGATCCTTATGATGAACATAATGATTTTTATATAAAATGAGATTCAACAAATATGTAAAGGTTATTATTTGTTAAACCATTGATTCAAGGATCAGGGATCTTGATTTTCAACAAAGGAAAGAAAATTATCGATTTAAAGAATAATCCAATTATTATAAATAAATAGATTTATCTTTTTAATTATATATATAAGATTTAAATAAATTCAAAATCTTAATTTGTGAGTATAGTTTTATGTCTATGAAAATGAGATATGGAATAGCCATTCGTACCTACCTATATAAATATGAGTTCAGATACAACCTTTATGGCTCTTATATGTTTGGTAATAAATTATCCTAGTATGTATTATTTGTATTACTCATTCTATGTATTGTGTGTGTGTGTGTGCGTGTGCGTGCGCGTGTGCATGCACGCATGCGTGTGCGCGCGCGCGCGCGTGTGTGTGTGTGTAAATAAATTCAAAATCTTAATTCGTGAGTACAATTTTATGTCTATGAAAATAAGATAACGAATATCCATTTGTACCTGCCTATATAAATATGAGTTCAAATATAACCTTTATGGCTCTTATGTGTTCCGTAATAAATTATAACAGTATGTATTATTTGTATTCTTAATTCTATGTATTATTTAGTATAGACAATTAAGTTTGTGGTTATACATAAGTTTCTTTTAAACTAAGTCTGATTTATATATACAAAGTGATATGAAGGGAGACAAACATTTGATCTTATTTTATGTAGTTTTTTGTTTTATGGAAAAAATTATAACTTTATATTAATAAATGTATGAATTTACATTTTGTATATGATTTTTATCATTCCAAAGGAAAAAGGGTTAATGAAATCAGAGAAAAAATCTAAATAGATTTAAAATAGACGCCCTCTAGAATAAGAGGAAAGAAAACAAATAAAAGAGAGAGGTCACCAAAGTAGAATGTACCATCATGTCAAACCTCCAAATACAAAAAAATATTATTGAGGATTATATCCTAATTAATATTTAATTTTTGAGCTTTTTGACATTCAATTTTTTGCATCCTACCATGCCTCTTGAGAGGACTCAATTATGACTATATACAATTCTTAATTATGTTTTCTAGAGGGTGATATAAAATTTAATTGTTTTAAATTCAGAAGATTCATCATTTCCTTATTAAAAAATATGAGTTTTTTTATTCATGCAATATATTCACTCCCACCAATTTAATCTAATTCAGAATAATCCTCAAAATTATAGTCTAGTATTCTCCTTTGACTATTATAAGAAACAATTTCTCCAAATTGACATCTAGTTCTCCAAGCTCAATCCTTTTTGGTTATGTGGTATGTTGAATTTCCTCTATATGACTCACTTCTTCCTCCTATTCCTCTATCACGAAAAAACTCCATCTTTTCAATTTTGATTTCATCTCTATTTTTGATGGAGGGTTCCTGGCAAAGGATAAGAAACATGGAGTTATCCTTTAATTTTGAAAATACAATATCTAAAATAAATATTCTCAAAATCCAAAACTTGAATATGTTTAATGTTTTCACATTTAATTACCATTTTATCTTATAAACCCTCAATAAAATCCATCTCCATAGAAATGTATGTAAATGTGTATAATACTGTTGACAATCTCTTAATATCAACTTAGATATACTTTCCCAATCTCTCTATTTTTTTAAATAAGTCTTGAGATATATAGGTATATTAGGGAGTTGTACCTTACTAAAATTTTGTTAATTGAATGTGTATTTGTATCAAATTATGGAAATGAAAAGATGAGGTAAAGACCCATCATTCCTCAGAACTAAGGACCATTTATTTTAGATAGTTTATAATTGGATTTGATTTAAATAAGATTAAATCTATGTGTGGGACATTAAATTCAATATTTAAATTCAAAATATATTTCATTTGAAATAACTATTGAAAATCAATAAAAAATAATGCCTGCCCATCATAGCCTATTAATAATGACTATAAAAAATAAATGTGTCAATAAATATATCAATTATAATAAGAACTTGTCAAGCCTAATGACTATTGTGATATTTCATTTTTTCTCCCTCTAATATGCACACATGAAAATTTACAAATTAGTCATGTTTATGGGTTAAATCAAGAAATACTTTTTATTTTGAATACAATGAATAATTAATGGAGTGCAATAAATATATTTTTTTAATTAGTTATTTAAAAAAAATTGTGACATATCTAATTATTCCTTACAAAGTCCTTAAACACACAAAATTCATAGACTAACAAACATCATAATGTTATCCAAAGTCTTTACAGGGATGTGATTCAACCCAAATCTTTACTCCCAAATTTATGCAACAATATTCGATATCTCTTAACCATAATAGTTTCAGTCTATAATTTTATCATAATTTTTTGATTTTTTTCTCAAAATCATAAAGAACTATTTATATAATTATAATATCCACCTTATTACACTAATTTATCACAAAAACTTAATAAGATATTTAATATTAAACTCCATAAATAAAATCAGATGTACTACCATAATTAAAAGTACCAAAAAAAATGAATGATCCATAACACATCTCCATGTCAAATAGTATTAACTTTTTTATTTCTATTGTGGACCATATCCTTTGGTAAATATTATTTTCTTACAACAAATTTCTACCAAATACACAAATGACTCGAGTTTAACTATACTTCTTGTTGAAGTGGAAAAAAATGTACATGTTTAATGCTTATTAATTAAATGATTTTTTTAATGACATGTAATGAGATAAATAATTTTCCAAGAAGCATATATATATATATATATATATATATATATATATATATATATTTGTGGTGTGTTTCCAATCAACATGTTACTTTTTTTTTTCTATTACAAGTTTTTGTTTTATTAAAAGGTTGTATGAGGATATATATATATATATATATATATATATATATATATATATATATATATATATATATATATATATATATATCCTCATACAACCTTTTAATAAAACAAAAACTTGTAATAGAAAAAAAAAAGTAACATGTTGATTGGAAACACACCACAAACTATAAAATGGCTAAATTATTTAACACCACATATTACTAATAATCTAATCATGTTTTTGGTTTATTGAAGATATCTTGTAAACATAATAAATAATTCTCACACACTACAACTAGTTGAGATAATTACACTTTTGACCTTTTTCAGTGGTCTTCGATAATGTCATGTAGAATAATTTAGACATTCAAGTACATAAGATGTAAAAATTGGGTCAAATTATGTCCTCTAAATTATTCTCTTCATTATTGTGCCAACCCCATTTCTCCATTCATTGACCTCCTATGTATGTGTTATAAAATCTTATTTTCACCTTTAATGCAAACTAAGAATACTATATAATTTTAATGTTTTATACCCATGATTTTCTTACTGGGGGGGCATCATTCCTTCCCTTTATGCTTATTATCTTCACTTCATCATGTAAGTAATGATTACCTCTATGCAAGATCAATCTATTTTGTTGCACAACCTCATTTTACATCACCTTCAATGAGGTTAAAATATGAATTCAACTTTTCTTTTCCATTTATATAGTATTCTCTCTCCCACTGTACAACTTCTTAAGATCATCTTCCATAACCTCCTTAATAAATAATTTCATCCATTTATTAGAGTTACATCACACAAATACCTATTTGTCTATCTGTAAATATTCATCTCCACTTTGTATATATCTTACACAATGCTAATATGATCCTCAATTAGATATGAGACACTAAAAGAACTTGTATGTTTAATGCATGCCAAACCCAAATTAATCACCATAATCTTAAACACAATATGTTTCATTATTCCTCTATCCACTAAAAGTTTATAGTATTTACTCCTTTTATTACACTTTTTCTTCAAAATATGTCCTCTAACCCACTTCCTCATGATTTCATGTGAACTTTAAGAATCTTCTCATGAAAACATAAATTATCTTTTTTATTAGTTCAACTATATGATGCCCTAAAGTCTCTTATCCACTTATAGGACTTTTAAACTATTTCCACCACCTTTTTTTCACCATTGAGATGTCCATGAGGGAATTCATATCCAAAAAAATTAATTTTATTAAACTTAAAACATATTCCCTAAAAAAAAATACTCTGATATGGCTCCTTCACATAGAAGTTCTACTTCTATATATGTACATTTAGGTAATGAATACGGCTTCATCACTCACTCCCTCACACACCACTAGTTTTTGTTTACCAATTATAATATCACATTACTCTACCTCCATGTCAATGTATCCTACACTCTTAACATATATTGATATACTTCCTCTACCATTTACATTCTCATTGTGCTAATATAGTTTTTAATTACCCATCACATTTGGTTGATATGTTTTTCAATCTTATCTTGGTCCATATCGTTTTGAACCACATGGATAGTTTCCTTATAAAACTCATATGTATAATATTTTGAGCTAAAAATATTTTTACAAATATTATGAAACCTCTTCAACAGGTCTAACTATTAATCTCCATGAATAAATTTACCTTTCCATTTATTAACCATTCTCTCACAATAGATGATTATGTTTTTAAATTTGTGATTCTTATTGTAATGTAATAGGGATTAGTGTTCCTTAAAAATTTTTTTACCAAACATTTTCTTTAATTATTTACTACTACATTAATCTCAAATTAATCCTTCATTTCCGCAAACCAAATTATTAACTCTTCTAGGTTTAATGTTATTTTAAAACATGAAACCTCCATCAGTGTTCCTCTTCTAATCTCAGATATTAATTGTATAATATACCATTAAGCCTCATATAGTTACTCATAGACTAGTCCTAGTTTTTCTTCATCCTCCTTTTTTATTTTACTTCTACATTTAACAAATCATCCCTTCAAAAAAATCCTATCTTTATATCTTATAAGACTTCCACTGAATCCAACCTTGTATACATTATTAATTACATATCTATGATCTCATTATGTATGTATTCATATACATTACTAAATTTCCTAATATTCCAAATATTCATGGAGTTTTCTTGAATGGTCACAATATCAAATCTATTGTTACACCTCTTGAAAAGATAGGTAGTTTAGATACTTTATTTAATTGTCTTTAAAATTATAGATATAATGTTACTCCATTATTTGAAAGTTTTCATAGATCATTAATCTATCTCACCTTCTTTGTTCTCTACCCATTTTTTACAAAAAGAGCACCCCAAACTATCAATCTTGAAACTTACATTTTTTTTCTATAATAAAAAATGATATAGGAATGGTTTGGTATTTCAATTACAATATGTATTATACCATGCAAATCATAAATAATTATTACAATGTTTATTTTGTTATTTTTTTAATTAAAAAACAAAATATAAATTTCAAATATTACCAAATTGGGCTTAGAACACACACATGCCACATGATTGAAAACATTACAATGTTAAATGTATGTCTAGGCAAGGACATGATTTTATCCAAATCCTTTCTCCCATGTCTAAACATTAATATTTGTTATCTATTTACATTAAAATAAGGAATCTATACTTTTTACCATATCTTATCTATTTACATTAACATATGGAATCTATGTTTCTTTATAATGGATTTTGCATGTCTCATATAAAGACATGTACATGTATCTATTTATATAGTCACAAAATCCACATACCAACTTTAATTAATCAAAATAACCCTATAAAAGCTTAAATGTTAAATTATCCTAATACATCATGACATAATACCATAATTGAATGTACAATAAAAATCCAATAACCCATAACACATTACCATATGATGCATGATTAAATATTATTTTTCAAATTTCCACATATCCTTAGATAAGTATTATTTTGATATTGTAAAGTGATGACAAGGACTAAATTGAAGAAAACTCAATCTCAATAATAGATAAATTGAAAATGAAGTTATGTATTCAATGCAGACAAACATTTTTATTTTATTTTGAAATGTGGTAAGAAAATATGTCTGTGAAATTCATATAGATATTTAAACAATTAAATAATATATCAATAAATTTTAGTAGAAATAAAGAGTATGTTCATGATTGAAAACACACAAAAACCCATCAAAACATGTAAGGTATTTACTTCCACTTATTATAACTAGCATAATCATGTTTTTCGTCGATGGAAGAATATTGATAGTCTTCGATGCTCCTGCATCACATTCACTCTAGGTTTTAATGAAATATTCATTAATAATTATTGAATTATACCAATGTTTTTTGAATGGTGAAATGGAAGAAGTGACTTCAAAAATGAAACTATAATGATAAATTTATAGAGATACACAAGGTAGATTCATGGGTAAGATTCAAATTGTGAAAGTGAATATAGAAAAAAAAGACTAATGTTTAGAATAATTGTAAATAAATTAATATAATTTTTTATAATTATTTGTTCAATATTAATTAGTATAAGAATTTGAAAGAATGGATGTTCTTCATTTCTTGCTATTAAATCAAAAAACTTGAGAAATAAAAAAAACATTGTATAATAAATGAAAAGATCTTAATAAATATTTATTTTTAGGCATCTTATATGAACTACAGGGAGAGTGATAGGATGTTTCCATCTCTAAATCAATTAAGGGGCCCTCTCTCTATTTTTCCATAAAAACAAGGTTAACCCCCCAATAATATTATTAGTAAAAGTCATTTTTAAATTCTTTCTTACTAGTAAAAAGACATACTAAGTTGAAAACCACCATAACAGAGTCACATTAAAGGTCTTTACTATATTGATTTACTAAATTTTTAATTTAATTACCTTACAAGAACATTCTCATTCTTGTGACAAGAAATGAAACTTTAATGGTTATTGACACTCTAGCAAACAATTAAAAACAATTTAAAAAATTACACAATTAAATAAGAATTGATTGTGATACTACTAAATGATAAACATTTAATTAAAAAAATTTAAAGATATATATTTATAGTAAATATCGAATTGTGTATGTAATATTTCGAATTAAATAATATGAGATTTGGTGAAAATATTTTAAATTTGAACTTATAAATATATAATTAAAAATGATTAGAAATTTGGATAAATTATTTCTTTTCATCAAAGTAAGATACCTCAAGTATCATGGCACTTTTAAAAAATTCATGAAGTGTTCAAATGTTCTTAATAAAAAATATAAAATGTAT
This sequence comes from Torreya grandis, assembly GCA_037957365.1. NCBI lineage: Eukaryota > Viridiplantae > Streptophyta > Pinopsida > Cupressales > Taxaceae > Torreya > Torreya grandis. Next base: position 5,054,598 of record JARHVA010000537.1, on the reverse strand, counting down.
AAAATTATTTGAAGCATGTATTGATAGGATCTAATTATATTTTCTCACTTTAATTTGTGCATTGTGACACTTTTAATTATTTTATAGTGATAAAATAATGGTGTAATTATCTTCTCAACAAAATTCAACACCACAATAACAAACATTGACCTTTTTTTATAAATGAAGTCAATTAATTTAGTTAAACTTGAAAAATATAGTTCATATATAAATACATGATTATTATCTATAGGTGTGATGTATGGGGCTAAGAATAGGTCAAATAATGATTTAAAGCAAAATTACTAAGATGTTTATGCCATTAACAATGTCCTACTTGGAATGCATGCTACAAATTGTAGAATGGATTGAGGTTAACTATATAATAAGGATTAAAACACAAATTTGAATGTTTAAGTCTTATTTATAAACAAATGCAACATCTATATATTATGAAAACATAGCAAAACATACATGTGTCTAGGATTTATAAGGAATATGAATGTAATTACATGTGATCGGATTACATATGTTTGGACCAATAAGTAGGTAGACTCCTGAAAGAATATTCACCTAAAAGAAGATTAAAACAATATTTCTAACCATATTTTCTTGATATCCCTCTGATTATTAATTAGATGACTATTTTTTTTTTAATAAGTTAAAATTATTAGAATGCTTATATCTCTCTACATGTCAATTCAAATGCTAAAATGAGTCCAAGTCTAACCTTATCTATTTATGACATGTTATCTATTGGAAATGAATGATATATTTAATTTATGTCATTTAGAAGTGGATAATTTATGGTTAAATAATGAGTTAAGTTGTTATTTTATTATACATATTTCACACTAAAGATTAATACTTACTATCAATTTTATTTTCAATGTCTAACTTAACATTAATAATATAAAGGAAGTCAACAATGTAATTGATTATTTCATTTTGAATTAGAGGAATTTTTAATAAATGTACGATTCATATTTAATATATATAACACACTAAGATGAATTGAATTTTATGTGTATACACCTTAAATTGGTCAAGTAAACACAATTACTATGTCTTTCGTATATCTTTCATTAGAATTTCTTAATGATGAATGAAGGTCTTGTTCGCATAGTCACTTGGGCCTTTTGGTCATTATTATGACTTGTCTTCACAATTTTTTGCACCTCAAATGGTCTTATATCATGCCTATCCCAAACAGAAGGGCCCCTGGTATTTTTTTCCTATCACAACTACTTTTTTTTCTACAGTAAAATGACATAGTCTTGAACAATAGTGCATTGTGCTAGTGTCTACCTCAGTGCTATTATGCAATGGTCATATTTTTAGCTTGTTTGGGTCCTTAAACTTCTTTGGCTATCTTCTTATGATTTTATCTATCTTTTCACCTTGTTGGCCTACAAACAAGTGTCTTACATTCAAAGTAAATTTATTTCTATATAAAGAGCCTCACAAGGCATTCTACATATATAACTTACTACTTTGGCACATAATTACATAAAAATTAGTCAATAGTATAGCTCAAAAATATACATACTTAGCATCACACATGGATCTATGTGTTTGATCAAATAAGTGCCTAACCAAAAGTCATTCTATAATACCATGCATATTGATTAGGAAAATTCCCTAATGGATAATTACATGCAATCTAAGACCCCTATAATTGAGTTTAATGTGAGAAGTGGTTAGAATAATAGGGGTTATACATCATGCAATCATAATATCCCATAACCCTCTTTTACCCTTCATTTTACATTTTATTACCTTGTTCTTTCATGTGTGAAGTTTTTCATTAATTTTTTAAGGGAAATAATCAAAATAGTGATACATAAGAATGAATAAAATCTCTTGAGCACACCTAGTGAACCCAGAAGACCCATCCAAAGATCCCAAGAAATTTCAAGGCCCCTACCACAAAATGACATTACCATAGTATGTCATAAATAACATAGTTTCCTATTGTCCCACAAATTATGTTATTATCTTATGGTAGTCAGAGCCCCTATTTAATAACGAAAGGACTTGAGACTATTATCTTGACCCATTTCAACATTACAATCACCTAATGATGCATGTTTTAATCTAGATAAGTGTATTTCCTCCTTACACTCGTTATTTTGGGTAAATAAATGAAATTAGTTATTTATAATATATATATGTATTTACTCTCTTTACACTACCCTATAATAATCTATGATTTACACTAGTTAACAGCTAAAAATTTAAATCATTTGGTGAACCTAACTTACTTTGAATATTACTTTAAAACCCTCACTCCATCCTAGCATTTGCCTTCCCCATTTTGTGTAATAAATTAGGGTTTATAAAATTGTATTCTTTACCACATTATTTCACATCCTAACTAATCCATATCAGTCCTCTATTTGGTTTTCATTGATTAAATATTTCATTTTTTAAAAACCCTTCAAACCCTAGATCTACATACTAGGTCCTCATATATCCAAACATTATCGCTTAGGGCTTCAAGTCAATGTCTAATTTTTATATACTTTGGGATGAATACATAACATATTTTAAAATATATTTATGTTTAATTCTCTTCTAACCATTGTTTGCTTATTTTTCATTTTTACATTTTCAATTGTGGTAAGTTTAAAATTACTTCTAAGGAATGGCCTATTCCCCCTCACCCAGTTAATCAATTTTTAAAATTTTCACATAATTATACAAATTAATGGACAGATTTTTAAAATTATACACTAGCGCATGATAATTAGAATTATTTTATTTATAATGACAATAATTATTATTGTTGTTTTTGTCTTTGTTGTTGTTGATGTTATTGTAATGATGGATACAAAGATTATTATGAGCATTATAATGAAAGAGATAATGAGGATAGAGTAGATGAATATTCTTCTCCTTATCTTCTCTCTTCCCCTACTCCTAAAAATGAATAAACCAACATAAGGACAAATGAGCCTCTTACAAGTAGTATTTTGTTCGAAAACTATCCTTGCTTTTCAACAATTTTTGCTAGATCCTTACTCCAATTAAACCAATATAAGATAAATAAAATCATTTTAATTTTACATGATTTAAGTAATATTACTCCTCCACATGATGTTTCTAACATAGAAAATGAAAATGCACTTTCTTCACCTTTATCAATTTAATTTGAAAAAGCATGTAAAACTGAAATAACACCTTTTATAAGTTTACAAACTAAAATAGATGATATTGTGTTGTCACCTTATTTGAAATTTCAAAATAAAAATATGAATTCTGTAAAAAATTTAAATAATTCAAATATCTATAACTCTTCTTCTAAATGTCACAATGTGTGAACCAAAAATATGATTATTACTTCCTCTACCCTTTACCCCATTATTGAAAATAATGATAGCATGTATATTTCACTCATAAATAGTGGAGACAGATAGTGCATTCCACCAAAACATGATCAAATGCTTCATAGTAGTAAAAATTTAAAATATTCTTCTACTCCTATTGAGAATTAAAATGATAGTTCTTCTCTTACATCTACAAGTTAACTAAATTTATTATTTTGATGAAACTTGGATTAATAATGATTATTATGATTTTATTTAAGAAGAAATTGATTCTATTCCTCTCTGTACTTCACCCATCTCTCATATCAAAAAAGATTGCTTATTAAATGCTAATTAAAGAAATAATATGTCTTCAAATAAAAATGTCCAAACTTGTACTCATGTTCAAGTTTACATGGCTTACATTTGAATGATAATAATGTGCTTTATATTCTATTAGCATGTGATACTTATTTCAAAATTAACAAAATAAGAGATACCAATTAATATCCACCACCTCTCCTTACTACAAAATCACTTTTTCCTCATTCTAACCTCCATGAGGGTGATAGCCAATTTCCCTCTCACCAAGTCCAAGATATTACCTTTCCAAATGTTAAGGTGAGCCAACATAATACCTCTAATAATGCTCCATGAGATAGTATACCAATGGATAAAATTAATAATAAGATCTAGTATTTAAATGAACCTCTTAATGATGTTAGCATACCTCCTCATGAGTTAATTTCCTTGATTCATGATGTGGGTACTTTAAAATATTAAGTACATCATATCACCTTGAAAAAAGAAACATACTACTCTTAGGTTAATTCCAATTCTCCCGATGCAAATCCAATTCCATGAATAATCATCAATGTTAAAATACCAAAGTAGTTTTAGATACCAACAATATCAAAATTCAATGGACATGGAGACCTATACTTTAATTTCAAAGCTTGTTGAATGTCCATGACACATATCATTGGTAGTTTGTATCTCCTAAAATTATATAGGATGAGGCATTAAATTGGTTTAGTCAATCACTCTCTAATAGCTCAATACATACATACATACATACATGCATACATGTGTGTGTGTGTGTGTGTGTGTGTGTGTGTGTGTGTGTGTGTGTGTGTGTGTGTGTGTGTGTGTGTGTGTGTGTGTGTGAATGAATGATGAGTTAGAAGAAGTATTTATCATGCATTATATCTCAAATAAGGGACCTTGAGTCACATATGAGAGGTTGCCTTCACTACACTAAGGTGAGTCAAAAATACTAAAGATTACATTCTATGATTAAAATCATGTATTCAATAGTTGGTATACCAACTGACATATTTAGAAACATAGTATATATTTTCTAGAGGCCTCATTTTCCCTCTTAATGATAAATTTTATGAGACATTCAAATCATTTCGGCATCTATGTTACATAGATATGACATTGGAGAAGAAGTTGGGATTAGTTAATATACATTTAGAGGTTGATTTTGATTTAGATCTCTCATAGTCATAATCATCCAATATGGTACATGAACCTAATCAACGCATGATTAATTAGAATATTGGAATAGATACAACCAAATAAGATACCCAAAAAAGGAAAAGATCCCCTCCACAAATCATCTCCCATAATGAGTAGGTCATAGGACACTAGTAGAGTGGATATATACTTTTTAGATAGAGATAGGCATTATGATAACTTAATTACATGATTAGATAAGGGGTTGATCACACTTTCTCCTAATAATCATCATCCATCACATCAATTTCATAGAATAAGGAACAAACCATATTAAAATTATCATTAAATCAATGGACATTAAGATAATAAATTTGGTACACTTAGAGATCCTATTGAACATTATGTTGATATAGGCATTATAGCATTCATATATGGTTAGTCAAGATCTCCTTATCCACACTCACCTAGATCACATTCCTCTATGAGTGAGTTATCCTAGGACATTCCTTTCAAGGATAAATTGGTTACTCGTCACATGAGCCACATGGTTTCTAGGACACCTACTTATGTGAGATCTCACACCCCACATATTTAACAGAGATAGAAATGAAATCACAGAGATCAACTTACTTATATCAACATGGTGACAAAATGGAAAATAACTCAAACACCAATTTAAACATGATAACCAATAGAGATATTTAGCAGAGATCACCTAAAATAGAGCATAGTTTCAGTATGAGAAAAATTAAAATATTTAAAAGACATAATGCACAACATATCATATCCTCAACATGACAACCAATTCAACTATTTTCTATGTAATACTTAAATCTAGATACAATAAGTATCATTTCTGAAGTCTACTACACTTACATAGCATGAGTAGTATGGTCACTTGTTTACTATGCCATTAGGATTCAGATATGCATGCTACAATAAATTGATCAATACTCATGTATAAAACACAACTTTTCTATCATCAAAACTAAAAAATAGCTTTCTTAATCTAATATCAATATCTACTTAAACATCTATATATAATTAAAATGAATTATTGTTATCTAGCCAAAGAATACATTTCCATATCAACATATAACTCATGAATATAATCAAACATCTACTCAAATAAATAATGAAAAAATTAAAATGCCAAATAACATGATATGCATATATCAACATGCACATATATATAAATTATAAATAATTTTCCATCTAATGATACAATGTCACTCAATAATAGGAGCTTAGTCACTAGGACCAACCTCATCACCCTCACTCTCATACACGTTAGACTCGATTATCCTACATCCCCTCTAGATGTAGACAAAGACTGAGCGCTCTCTCTCTCTCTCTCTCTCTCTCTCTCTCTCTCTCTCTCTCTCTCTCTCTCTCTCTCAGCATGACTACCTCAACCATCATCTTTGTTTGTTCTTATTGTATAAAAATATACTCATCCATAATCTTGATACCCACCCCACTAAGATTATCATGTGGGGGCATAACTCACCTCTACAACTTAGCACATGCCTCACCTTGATCCATTATTTCCATCCTATATGATATGTGGGAATGGCCACTATATGAAAAAAATTATCATGGATGCATACAACCCCTATGGCCCTCCCCACTAACACATCATCTACAACATCATTAGGAATGTGATGTGTAATTTATCATAACATAGACTAAATGAAGATCTCCTATTACTTATCATATGGTAAAGATACACAGAACAATGTAATAATTTAGATGAAACTACAAAAATCAATAATATAATATTAAAAAGACCAATCATTCAAATCTACAAATGAAAACATACCCTAAACTATTGTAATGGGATCTAGATCTAATAAATCCTCCATAATGGACCCATCTCCCATAAATAGTGGAAGTCACTTTCATCATCCATACCATAATTTGAAGTCATCAGTAACCCTCACATCATCTACATCAGGTATATCTACCATATCATCTCACTCTATCACTAGAATCAGAGCAAATTTAGTGGTTATAGGCCTCAATCTACTACTTATCCTCATTGTGGCCTGACTACTCCTCAACCACACCCATAGTGTAGGAGGCACATCCTTGACCACACCAAACTATTATGTCACTTGATCATCTTGGAATATCTCAAAAAATGTGGTTTATGAATCATGTAACCAACAACTCACCCAAATCCATCTCAACTACAGTCCATCTATAGGTCATCCCTAAAATGTCCTATATGATCTCTAAACAATATTTCTAGATGTCACTTGATCTAATACACATCAATAGTACATTTTAATCCTCAATTACATGGAAGGTATGCCAGTCCATCTCTCTACAAATACTTTTGGTTGTGCCCCATACACATGTGGAAAATTATCTAGTATATCCACTACAGTGTGCTTATAATCCCAATAATGTAACTATGTTGACAATCCAATCCCATCATCACACAAATCCTGAGTAAAAAAGAACAAATTATGATACAAGTGGGCCAACATGGTTCAACCCCATGAGTATATGGTACCATGTTTCTCTATGTCTTGAATAGTACCATGCATCCTAGATGAAATGTATAAACCACTATAATTAATTGAAAAAAAAAAGAAGCCTGTAACACCACCAAAAACATCCCTAGCCGTGGAACACTAGTTGTAACAATAAAAAATAATAATACATCATTATTACTCCCCTGATGATGGATCCCCACAATTACAACTACAAAATGCCTTAAGGCATGATCTATGGTTATATCTCTAGCTACCATTTGTAATATATCCCACTGACTAGTCATGGGCAATGTAAATATATTATATACATCCTCAAAGATGATAGTAATATCTTTGGTGGGTAGCCAAAAAGCACCTCTATATTTATTCCACCACTAACATAGTTTATTCATCATATGATAATCAAGGGTCATCGATGAAAGTGATACCACGTAACCCAAACTAACCCTATCCACAACTATTATCTCATCATATATCAAAGGTAGCCTAGATAAGTACTCCATGTGTTGGAGATTTTTTAATGATGTCTCCAAGGTGACAAACTTGGTTGATGAAGTGTGATGTTTGTTAGGTTGACAATAACAATGTGTGCTTCAATATTCTTCAGTGTTCTTGCATGGTTCTTTAGTGTTTGACTTGGATAGGTAATTGATGGACTATACTGATGTTATGGACATGTCTCAGAGACCCTATAGTGTTTTATGAGTATTGGGGTTCTTTTATAAGTGAAATGAGTTCATCATATCAATCAATTTAGTTCCTAGGCTCAAGTAGTCATCTTGATAGATAAGGTTGAGTAAGCAATTTGATGATATCATATTCCACACATGTTAAGGTTTCAAGAGAATATATATATATATAGCACCATGTATGTACAATGAACCATAACATTAATTATTCTTAAAAATAACCTACGTATAGGTACACACATGCATAGTAGCAGTAACACACATGCTCCTGTCATATATATATATATATATATATATATATATATATATATATATATATATATATATATATATATATATATATATATATATATGTATGTATGTATGTATGTATGTATGTATGTATGTATGTATGTATGTGTTATACACACACACACACATGTGTGTGTGTGTGTGTGTGTGTGTGTGTGTGTGTGTGTGTGTGTGTGTGTGTGTGTGTGTGTGTGTGTGTGTGTGTGTGTGTGTGTGTGTGTGTGTGTTACCCTATGTGATTAGATCATATGGTTCAAATTTCAAGTCATGAGTTTGAGTATAGAAAACATTATTAAGGTGCAAAGTTGGCTTGTTAAACAGAGTTTAACAGTGCTCACTAAGTTTCTATACTTAGCCAAGTTTGTGAGAAGAGATCTATGGATAGAATTTAATTGAATCACAGATCGAATTATGATAATTTAATATTACTAGATATGGATCCAATGGTTTATTTCAAATTTAAACATTTAATATTTCATGTGCTAGTGACATGTGTCACAATCATGAAGTCTGAGTAACAAATCTATGATGAGCATCTAATTTGGTAGACAAAAATACAATAGTGTGCATATGATCATTTTTTAGAGATAAAAGTCAATAATTAATTAAATAATTGAAAAGATGACCGTATTTCATTCATAACTACCAAGTTACACAATCAGATTGACTGAAGGGTACAGGGTACGTAAAAGGCACATAGAGCTACCAAGTAGCACAAACGTAGAAGAATATATCTAATATCAATGGTGAGCATTAAGATATAAATACCAAGATAATTCCAAGGATATATATAGATAATGTTTGTCAAAAGTTACTAGGGAGTATGAGATGAATTCAAAGTGTTCAATTTTTAGTAGTTGCATATTGACCGTTGGAATTCAAATATTCAAATTAATGAAGGAAAACCAATCTATAGTTTTTGACCTATATCTTTTGATTCAAGACTAATTTTAATGTGATATAAAATTAAAAAAATTAAATGAATCTAAGATTCATCTATATTCATTGTTTAAAATATTTTAATTTTTTTACAGTTAAATTTATTGATCTCTAAATTTGACTGTGTTTGACCATGTTCTACAAGTGACTCGAGAAGGATAATTGAGTTGTTTTTATAGTATCTTGATGTTTCAAGATGATATAAATATTTGATACTATTATATACTCCATGAATACTATACGTATGTATTATTTAGGTTTTATCAATCCATATTCAATGTGAACAAAGGCTTAAGAGTTTATTGTGTTTGTTACAGAGGCAAGTTGAAGGTGTTCTGAAGAAGAAAATTAGTATAAATATGTTGTATAAGTATAAAGGTATTGTGATAAATTATTTTATGTCATGATATTACCCTGATAAATTATGTAGATTCAAATTAGATTGACTATATTTTGATTGTATATGACCAGTCAAAGTGGTCATTTTGAGAGAGTTGATTTTTGTGCTTAGAGCTTGTGTTGAAGTATATAAATCACATGAAGGTGTATTAGAGGTCATTAATGGTTCACCAATGTTATCAAATCATATTTATATGTGAAATATTTAATTTTTTGCATCATAATATTGAATCTAAGTTTGTTTTGTTTGAAGGCCTAAAGAGCAAGGAGACCTAAGTGGTAGGTTTAAGGTGTGAGTGGGTGTTCCAGGTGGCATAAACCCATACAGGAGTAATTAAATGGATATTTTAAATAGGTTTCATTTTTTTAATCATTTTTAAAGTTTGAAGGTGCTCCAAGTAGTCTCACATGTAATGTCTGAGCATGAAGGCCTAATCATTTTTGGTCTCACCAAGACCTAATGGTGGTTTGGGGCAAATGAGGTAATGACCAACCTATGAAGAGTGTGGTTATAACATTTAATGTTTTTATGGAACTATGTTAAATTTGGTTCAAATATGTAAAGCATCTTGGCTAACCAATATGGGTTAAAGGAAGAGAGTGGTATAATTACAAGGCATAATTGGACTAATTGTGTTAGTTACGTGAGTGATGATTGAAGTTAAGAAGCGAACCTTTGAAAGAGAAGGTATAGGTCACTATGGACCAAAAGAGAGTGAAGAGGATCAGTCATATTTATCTAATCAAGTATATGTAGGATGACACAAAGGTCATTGGTCCTAATGAGCCTAGAAGAGGGAGTTCTAGCAAGTTAGCCCTAGAGGTAGCTTGAGAGAGATTATAGGTCAAAATTATATAAAATGGTGATTATAATAAATTAAATAGTATAAATATGTGTTTAACATGATCTATTTAGGTATCTAATTGGGTTCTTGGTTTTCTAGGGTTTTAGTTCCTCCTTACAAGGTAAATCTTGTTAAAGGTCTAGTTGTTATGGGTGCTCAGCTAAACAGGGCTAGTAGATACTAGTGGGATTGGTGTCTCACTAAACTAAGGGATGGGTGTTCCTTGATTATTTAATGATGGTTTAATTTTTATATTTTATTTTATAGGACTATAGTTCATCTTGCAAGATTCAGTGGGTTTTATCCCCCAAGAGGGTTTCCCACATATAAGATGTGTTCATGTGATGTATGCTATTATATATGCTTTGGATGTATGTGTTTTTATGTTTATGTTGATTGATAAATTTGATGTATGTTTAACATTTAAAGATTTGGGAATTAAATTGGATTATCTATCATCACTAATTCACGCCCTCCCCCCTCTTAGTGAGTGTACCTCTAACAATTGGTATCAGAGTAGGACCTTATTTGTAAGTTTAACCACTTGAAGGTGATATAAGGTACAATATGGATAAACAATTAAAAAAATAAATATTTGAATGCTCATGTTGAGGTTACTTATGCATCTATGAAAACAACTAAATAAAAATTCAATCATCTGAAGGATCTTTTTGATAAGTATAGAGGTAAAATGAGAGATTATGATCAAGAAAAAGATCAAAATAAGATCATGGTCTCAAAATTTAAGGCTATTATAGATGAGTGCATCAAAATCAATAAGGATATAGAATCCTTAAAGGCAATCTCAAGATCAAAATATGATAAAGAGAAGATTAGCATTCTTGAGGATCAATTATGGGTTATAAAGATAAAATTGAGTTCAAAAGAGGAATAATGCAGACATCTCAAAACATAGTTAGAATAGAGGAATGCCAAATTGAGTTCAAAGGAAGGTGAGCTTTATGAGTTGAAGTCCAATAATTGTTATATAAATATTACTGAATATAAAGTATGTATATTGAAGGATGACATGGGTAAAGAAGATAAGATGGATAAGAAGACTATCCAAGTTTCTAGAATTCAATTAAAGGCTACAAGTTCAAGTATGAGAGCTAAATAGGATGAGATAATTCAATTTGAGACCAATCTATATTTTTTGAAGGATGAGCATGAGAAATTTGTTATCAAGATAAACAAGACTGAGAAAGATCAAGAGAGGTCATCCAAATATAAGAAGGATGCAAGCACGAATATCAATAAGAAAAGATCCATTAGGAAACCAAGTGCCATGAGGTATAAAAGATATTTTAATCATCATTGTTATGCTTATCATAGATTTGGTCATAAAGCAAGAAACTATACAAGGAAGAATAGATGGTTAGTTATAGGTATGGATAATTTAGTCTATCATAATTGTCATGACATATGACATATTTCTAGATTCTAATCGAGAATGCATGAGAAAAGATAAACCTAGGTATGGAGACCGAAGATAGTTAAGATTGATCATAATGAACCTAAGAGATAAGATGGTATATTTGATGAGTTTATAATGTTCATAAAATAGAAATTATGAATGATGTTAATTGTTTTTATTGCCATCAAGTTGGTCATATTACAATATATTATAAAAGTAATCTCTCAAGTCATAATAAGGTGCAAGGACATCCTATAGTACTCAAGAAAGGTAAATTTTTGGTATGTAATCCTAAGGAAGTGAAGACAAAAAAAAATAATTCATTTAAGTTAAAATACCAAGGTGGATTGCTTGCTAATGGAAAAGAGGAATCAGATATGAAGAAGGTTTAGGAATGTCAAGAGATTGTGCCATCTATCTAGATAGAAAAGGAGAATCAAAAATTAGTTCAAGTTGAGCTCAAAAAAAGACCAAGGTACTAGTTGATGCTAGTCTTGAGGTATGTATGGATCCAAGAAAACATCCTACTATTGTTGAGAAATTTTCATGCATATAAAATCAGTTGTCAATGATTATTCATGAGGTTATTTTTTTAGATGAATATTTGTTATTTCCATGTATTGTTAATTCATTCTTAAAATAAAAGGAGAATATTATAGTAGATGAGCAATTTTATTCATCTCAATATAAAAAGGATGCAAGCACCAATATCAACAAGAAAAGATCCATCAAGAAACCAAGTGGCATGAGGTATGAAAGATATTTTAATGGTCCTTGTTATGCTTATCATAGGTTTGGTCATAAGGCAAGAAACTATAAAAGGAAGAGAAGATGGTTAGCTAGAGGTATGGATGATGTAGTCTATCATAAGTGCCATGACATGGGACATATTGTTAGATTGTTACCTAGAATTCATGAGAAAATATCAAATCAGGTATGGAGACCAAAGACAATTAAGCTTGAACATAATGAACCTAAGAGATAATATGGTATATTTGATGAGTTTTATAATGTTCATAAAGTAGAATTTATGAATGATGTTAATTATTTTATTGCCATCAAGTTGGTCATATTGCAAGATATTATAAAAGTAATCTCTCAAGTCATAATAAGGTGCAAAGACATCCTAGAGTACTCAAGAAAGGTCAATCCTTGGTATGGAATCCTAAGGAAGTGAAGACCAAAAAAACTAATTCAGTTGAGGTAAAAGACCAAGGTGGACTGCTTGCTAAAGGAAAATAGGAATCATATATGAAGAAGGTTTGGGAATGCCAAGAGATTGTGCCATTTATCTAGATAGAAAAGGAGAATCTAAATTCAGTTCAATTTGATCTCAAAAAAATACCAAGGTACTAGTTGATGCAATTTTTGAGGTATGTATGGATCCAAGAAAACATCTTACTATTGTTGAGCAAGTTTCATGCATAGAAAATCAGTTTTCAATGATCATTGATGAGGTTATTTCTTTAGATGAATATTTTTTATCTCCATGTATTGTTAATTCATTCTTAAAATAAAAGGGGAATATTATAGTAGATGATCAAGTTTCTTCTCTTAATAATAATAATAATAATAATAATAATAATAATAATAATAATAATAATAATAATAATAATAATAACTATTATTATTAGATGACCAAGGAGGAGAAGGAATATGAGGAGTTGTGTGCAACTCCAGGATTCACATTGTTCTAGGACATTATGGATTACAGTGTCTTTATATAGGATTCAAAGGGACACTTGACAAGTAAGAGGAAACATGATGGATACCAATTAAGCTTTGGTTGATGTTTCAGGACAAGAATATCATTTGAAGATGCACATGATGTGAGGGGGAGCATATGTGATATGTTATAGTCATGATTGAGATATGAAAAAGTCTGTTATAGATGTGAACTCAACCATGCTGATATCAATACTTGATCAAACCAAGTCAATTTCTTTGATAACATATTGAATACTCATACATAAACAAAGGGGGAGCTTTGTAAATGGTTAGGTCCTAAGAATAGAGGATCGTGTAGTTGAATATAAGAGAGAAGGTATGGAGGTTGTAGACAACTAAAATTGGCCACTAATAAGCTCCAACCAAGCTTGAAACCAATTTCTACCAAAATATCATAATTTAGCCTAAAAACACTCAAATGCATTAAATTGTTCAAATATGTCATATACAAGTGCTGAATTTAGCCAATGTATCCCTAAATGGGGTAATGAATTTTATGAGATATCTAACTTTGATCAGATCATTTTGAATCAAAATGACGATTTCACACCCAGGTGCTTTAGATTGATCTTTTATACCAAATTTATGGCACGAGACACATGCCTTCATTACTTTATGTCGGTAACATCCTAAATGGGAAATGGTTCCAACACATCTAACCTTGCATCCTAATTCCAATCCAGTCAAATTTTGATCCAAGAATATGATATTTTAACCAATTTGATTAATTTGAGCACCAATTGCCAAGATTTGCTCCAAAATTGATAAATCATGTTTAAGGCTAACAAATTTGAATCAAGATCTTAAGTTAATTTTACATGGAACTTGTTTAATATTTCATTAATGTAAATTTATATTGAATATCTACATCATTACGTGAGGTCATTTTTATGGAAGGCATCCCTAAACTATAAATGCAATAAATATATGATTAATCCCTCTTATGCCTCTTTAATGCCTCTTTATCCTAAATATTTATGAGGGAATTGATTAATTTTAGCCTCTAAAATTGAATGGATTATTAGCCACACATCTTCATCTTGATTGGATGGTTCAGTTTCATTCTAATCATTTGAAAAAATCTAGAAATAGGAGGCCTCACCTCATAATTTTAATCTTTCTTGGTTTAGAGTTATAATACTTAAGAGATTTAAAAATCCATTTAATATAGTGTTATTATTCCCAATTATTGAGAGAATATTAACAAGCTAAATCCATAATCCAAATGATGCCAAGAGGAGGTGGAGGATAACCAAAGCTCCATTGATAAAGAGCTTTGAAGAACATGCCAAGCAAGCCAACAAGAAATCCTTTGGATCATTCGAGGAAGGTGAAAAATCTTGTTTCTTGGATTCTAGTTGTGTTTTTGACAGTGATATTTCCTTATTAATCTCCCCCTAATATCTAGGCATAAGATGTTATCATTAGTGTGTTTTATTTTGGATTTCATTTCATGTAATAATATGATACTAATATCCCCTGATCAGATTCCTATGTTCATAAATGGCATGCTCAATGGGATATAGCCCCACAAATTTGATCAAATATCTCCTACAAGAAACCTCCTAACCATTTTCATGCATAATCTTAGAGTGTGGGAGCAAAACAAGTGAATCTTTTTAGTAAAAAAATATTTTTTGGAAGTCATGGTTTTATCACTATGGATTTGTAATATTGTCCTCTGGAACACATACCCGTAATCAACAGAATCATAATTTTGTATTAAATTAGAAATAGTAAATTTAAATAGGGTTCTAGACTAATTAGTTCTTTGTTTACAGGTCAAATTATGATATTACAATGTCATGACTTGACAGTTAAGATATTACAATACCACGATTTAGCAAGTTGGGATATCATCATTTGTAGTCATGATATTGTAATCCCATAACTTTACAGTCATGATAATGTAATCATGCGACTCTGTAGTCATGAGATTTCAATCGCATGACTCTATAGTCATGTTTTTACACTGTGAGTTGTGGTATTGCACTGTGGAGTCATGATATTGTAGTGTACAAAATTGAGAGATAGTAAGCCATCTTTGGAGCTTGGTTTGGGGTCATAAAGACTCTATTTTTTATGATTTATATTTTATTTCTATTTTAAAACATGTTTTCTCCTAACCTTTCATAATATGATATCAATTTAACTTCAAGTTTCATATATTTTTCACAAAATCTTGAAATAGGAGTTTGAACATTTTTGATGTTTATAATCATCATTGTTTGGTTTCATTGAATTGTGTTTTCTTTATCTAATCCTTGCCTTGCAATTTTTATTAATATTTTTTCTAACTAAGTCTAGTCTAACACGTTTTATTTATTGAGGTTTTGCCTTTGGGTTTACATATCATCAAAACCCAAGAGCATAATTTTTAACTTTGCTTGTCTCATTTGAAAAAGAGCTTCAAGGCTAAACAATATGCTGACCATTTTCTTGTCGGGCCTACTTGAAAAGTTCAAAATCATGTTTAATCACATCTTTTTATACCTCTTTTAGGATGCTTAAAAATAATTTGGAATCTTTCATTTGGTGCTTAAAGAAAATTTTAGGGTTTTTACTTGAATATTTTTGTTATTGTTCTTTCAAATCTTTGTAACTTAAGGCCAAGGGGTAAATAACACCACTGAATATTCCATTTTAGTGCTCTAAAATTTAACTCACTTTTAATTTTTCATTTTATGAAATTTAATCACTATTTTCTTAGTTATATTTATTTGAGAAAAAATGAAGTTGTGCATGTATGCTCTCCCCCCGTTCCCTATAGGGAACTTGTGGGATCAAAATCACCATCTTCATTGCAAATTACCTTAGTCTAAAGGCATAAAAGATATTTTGTGAAGCTTCTCCCCAAGACCCACATGGGTTGGGTGATATAGAAAAAATTATAAATATCTTTAACTTTTTATTTCATTGCATCTTAGATTGTGAGTAGGAATTTGTTACCTCCCATAAGTTCTATAGGACCTTAATCTAGGAATTGATCTTTCAAAATTGTCTTTAACCCCTCTCCATGGGAAGTATATAAATTAGGATACCCTCATTAGGATGATGGTTTGAGTTGTTAAACCATCTATATTAGTATAGGCTAAGCCTAAAATATTTGAGCATGTTGGACATTGTACTACACTGAGCAAGTGATATATATAGTGTTTATAAAAAGGGAAAGACTTTTTTACAAGTCATATGATGCAGACCCAAATGACATGCACTTATTTTATATGATAACATAAAATTCATATGCATTTAATCCATCTAGACATTTGAAAACTTGTGAATTTAGTTAACCCCACTTTGCCACACCTTATCATTTTAGGGATTAAGATGATTAATTAGTTGATTTGTCTTTGTCTTAGATTACTATGTCTTGTTTGGAGTCAAAACCTTTGTTAACATAAATCCATAACCAAACACATTTTCCACCATTTTCTTGAATAGGGAGGTGTTATGCTGCCCAAGTGAAAATCATTTTTTTCTTTGTTCAAAATTTTATCATAAACTTTGTCTCATATCTTCCATTTTACCACAATTATGCTGTCCATTTGAGTCTAGACCATTAGCCTAGTTTTCTTAAGTCCATTAATAATTTGAATTTTAAATTGTACTTTTATAATTTCATAAGCTTAATGTGTTACGTGGGTTCTCCATTTGCATTAAACTTGAGGGAACGTAGGTTCAATTTCCAATTTGAATTGAAGGCCATTGTTAGACTCATAATCTTTATCATCATTTGGTAGGACTCAATTAATCTTTCATATGACTCATGAGTTGAGTCCTAGGCTACATTTTGTACTACCTTTCTTATTTGTCATTTATCTTGAGTTCATTTGATACAACACTTTTGCCTTACATATTTGTCAAACAAATTGTGTTTGTTTCATTTGAGTTGAGGAGAGTAGTGTTACACTGTCAAAATCATGTTAATCCACTTTTCCTTATAGTCTTGAAGCAAACATTTGTCACACCTTTTGATTATTTTAGCATTGTTACACTTCTCAAATTATTTCAAAACTTATTTTATAGGACTTTTTGCATAGAATCCAACTTTTCCGAAAACTTCAATCCAATTCAAGATTTCTTTATGAACCTTTGTTTAGTGTAGTTAATGTTATCACCTTTGTCTAGTTTCTTGGTTGAAAGAATATAGTTTGTGCCATTATTTGCGAGAAAATAAACTATCTCCAAGTGCCTTTTATTTCATACCTCATACTTATTGATCAAGTTTATGACCAAGATTCAAATGCCTAATTTTTTTAGAAGTGTTTCAAATATGTTAGATTAAATATCTCATCTTTATTCAAAGTCTATATTTTCATGTCATTTGGCCAAAAGTTATAGCACATACCTTCTTTTGAGCCTAGAGTTTGACATCACGTCTGGCCAAAAGACCTAGAATTTTTTTTTCCTAGTTTATACTCATTTGAAACACATTAATCCTAGAATTTGGCATTTCTATTTACAGTCCTTTTACTCAATATTTTTATGTGAGACATGTCGTGTTAGATATGTCAGTGGTATCACTTTGTGAACTAGCAACCCAGATCTGATACCACTTGTCAAGAATCTATAAAAATAAACATGCTCTGATTCCACAGTTAGGATCTAGGAAGCACAATTGATTACCATGTACAAGCAACTTAACATGCAGAATTAAAATAGAAGTAACAAGTAACTAGAATTCAGAAATAACACAAATTATGAGAGACAATACCCAATTGTATTAATACTCTTCCAGAAGGAAATACAACAAAGAAGATGCCACAGTTTTCTTTCTTACACACCTCTAGGGCTCCCACACCTCTAGGGCATAAACAGTAAATCTCTTCAAGAGCTCACTCTCTGTCTTACGGTCCCAACACACAACTCAAACATAGAGTTGGTGTTCACCTCCAACCAGTTAGTATTACTACTACCAGTACCACTAGTTAGTATCACTACTGATAGTACACAAGTGCTCCATGCACTCCAAATCTGAGTACACACCATACTCCAAGTACATAATGTACTCCAAGTAGATCTCACCTAATCTTCCTCCTTGATATGTTGCTATCACCTTTGATCTTGCTACCCCATAGACCTCCTTTGACCTCGCACACACACACCTACAAATCAATGATCTTACTTACACATGTAGATCTCTCTACACCCTGAAGAACCCTTATCCTTGCCTCACCAAGTCCTTATGATTCTCCAAACCAGTACCCCAGTGGATCTTCTACCAAAAATTGCATAACCTATAGCTCTATCTGATCGTGCACACTCGGCACCCCTATGGGACTAGGAGGAACACACCTTGCTCTCTTCCCTCTGAAGGAGCTAACCTTGCTCAACTCAACTAGCATGCTTTAAAATACAGCCCATGAGTCTCTTAAATAGATCTCATGCAAACAATAATTAGACATCCAATTACAACAATTAGATCTAGATCTCAAAACTAAAATTAGCCTTTGAATATGCAAACAGCCAATTCGTTAACTAATTGTTCATGAAACTCGCAGTTCCAAACTACACAGGTGACCGACATCGGTCCTTGTCTACCTAGAGATGATCGACATCAGCTGATCCCTGACCAATGTCGACAGCTTCCTATCTACACCTGACCAACGTCGGTTGGCCTGACTGATGCCAATGATTGTGACACTCAGCAACCTCCTCCTCCATGTTTGCATCAGTGAAGCTTTTAGCTGCACAACCTAACAACCTCCCACTTGAATATAAAAAACTACACTGTACCTATACTTGTACATCGTCTACTCTATTTCTTGGCTTGTATCCCTCTTCAAGATCAATCTTGAAGACCAACCACCACAAAACTCATGGTGCACCTCCTGTCATCCAAGCAACCTACTGCATCCGCATCTACAAATCCATGTAGAAAATAACTTGACCCTGCATAGCATGTTGACCTGCTGCTGGTCCCTCTCAGATACATAAGAATCCATTAAACTGCCCTCCAGTGCTTCTATCCCAGATTGGCTCCAAACTTTCTGACAGCTCCCACTGCGTGGGCAACCTCAGGTCCAGTACGCATGTACTTAACCTCATCATGTGAATCAGGACACTATTGATAGAACTGTCCAACCCATTGGTGTGCTAACTAGTTTCACACAATCATCCAGAGACAAAATCAACCTCTGATCCTCCATGTCTCTAGAACACACTTATGCCAAAGAATTATTCTCCTCCAAATTCTTCATGACACACCTCTAAACTAACTTTACCTTTAGCTCAGAACAACCCTATATGTGTAACCCTGCATCAAGCAAACACACAACATACAGTAATAGGATGATGTTGCAATCATCACCCACCTGGTAAAGAAACCATAGTAGTTACAATGACATTGACTAAAGCCATGCTTTGTCATCCACTTGTCAAACCTGTACCACTATCCTGGAGCTACCTCAAGACCATATGACCTAGCCTTCTATCTCACGTGTCCATTCTCTCTATTCTTTAACTAAGGTATCCATTCATCTTTTAGTGCTTTCATCTGGCTGGCAACCCTACCAAATCTCCCATTTGGTTCTACATCCTAGAAATCAACTTCCTCATTCATGCCATGCTCCCACTATTTCATGGATCCTTCCTGCTCTGCAGTGAGCAACGAGTATAAAGAAGAGGAACAATTAATTTAAGGCTTATTTACCTTTTCATTTCTCCCCATGGGCATTTGAGACTCCTTGATAGCTTGCTATCTCCCCAAAATTCATTCCAGTGACCGACCTCAGTCAACACACAGTCTAAATCTGATCGACATCAGTTCCATGTGACTATCCAAGTCACTAATGCCGAATATCCTACCGACGTCAGTCTCCACCTGCCTGACACCACTGACTCCTCTGGTCTACACATGACTAATGTCGGTACCTGTCTATTCGATGCCAATTTTTTTTGATCAATGTTGGTACCTGTGTTAGCCTGTGAGTGATGACTTTTTACCCATGAGCTCTCTTTGGATCAAAACCCTATCCAAACTACCCTGCTCAGAGATATCTAGTCCCATCCATTGATCTCTATCCATCATCTCCTCCATAAACACCAAGGCTTTCTAATTCTTAAGTCTATCAAAGACATCTGACTTCCACTTAAGAACATGCATCTCCTTCTTGCTCATGTGACCAAGCCTACAAGGCCACGTCTTTGCAACAGAAGAAGAATCAGTAATATAAGTAGATAGATAAAGGATACCTACTTTCTTACCACCTGCTAATTCAAGTGCATCCACTATGAGAGTTTCTATGCATCTCTCATCACCCAACTTTCCTGAAGTAATTAGCTGCATCTTCAAGACTGGGACCTGCATGACCTTCTTCAACACCCATGTGTTGGCTGCCTATAATTTTAGCAACACTTCCCCTTTGCCAATACTTTGACAAGGCACACCAGCCCCAAAATAAATCTTTCCAAAGTCTCCAAAGACCTTAACATAGAAAAATAATCTATTTCGAGCTGCATGGAAAGAGGCAACAGAATCTATAAAACAAAATTCTACTTTATCCAAGGAACATCCCAGAGCATCCTATGCAACAACACCTACAACATCTGCTTCTTCAGTTCCTTCATGCTGATCTTCTACCAATGAACAATATTTCTTTACCTGCTCTTTCTTTCCATAACACCATAATTGACCATTCGTGCTTTTCAACTCCTCCATTCTTAGCTTACTTTCTTCTACCATTGCTATACTCCCACTCAATCAGAAACCCATGAGAGTGACCTACAATAAAACACAAAACTTGCTCCCTACAACCTTAGCTCTAATAACACTTGTCAGTGGTATCACTTCGTGAACCAGTAACCCAGCTCTGATACAACTTGTCAAGAATCTAGAACAACAAACATGCTCTAATTCCACTATTAGGATCTAGGAAGCACAATTGATTACCATGTACAAGCAACTTAACATGCAAAATTAAACCAAAAGTAACAAGTAACTAGAATTCAAAAATAACACAAAATATGAGAGACAATACCCAATTGTATTAATACTCTTCCAAAAGGAAATACAACAAAGAAGATGCCACAGTCTTCTTCCTTACACACCTCTAGGGCTCCCACACCTCTAGGGCATAAACAGTAAATCTCTTCAAGAGCTCACTCTCTCTCTTATGGTCCCAACACACAACTCAAACACAGAGTTGGTGTTCACCTCCAACGAGTCAGTATTACTACTGCCAATACCACCAGTTAGTATCACTACTGATAATACACAAGTGCTCCACACACTCCAAATTTGAGTACACACCGTACTCTAAGTACACAACGTACTCCAAGTAGATCTCACCTGATCTTGCTCCTTGATATGTTGCTATCACGTTTGATCTTGCTACCCCACATACCTCCTTTGACCTCGCACACACACACCTACAAATCAATGATCTTACACATGTAGATCTCTCTACACCCTAAAGAACCCTAATCCTTACATCACCAAGTCCTTATGATTATCCAAACTAGTATGCCGATGGATCTTCTACCAAAACTTGCACAACCTGTAGCTCTACCTAATCATACACACTCGGCACCCCTGTAGAACTAGGAGGAACACACCTTGCTCTCTTCCCTCTGAAGGAGCTAACCTTGCTCAACTCAACTAGCATGCTTTACAATATAGCCCATGAGTCTCTTAAATAGATCTCATGCAAACAATAATTAGACATCCAATTACAATAATTAAATTTGTAGCTCAAGACTAAAATTAGCCTTTCAACATGCAAACAACTGGTTCGTTAACTAACTATTTGTGAAACTCATAGTTTTGAACTACACAGGCAATCGACGTTGGTCCCTATCTACCTGGAGATGACCGATGTTGGCTGATCCCTGACCGATGTTGGCAGCTTCCTATCTACACCTGACTGACATTGACTGGCCTGATCGACGCCGGTGACTGTGACACTCAGCAACCTCCTCCTCCATGTTTGCATCAGTGAAGCTTTTAGCTCCACAACCTAACATGATACTTGATGTTAGCTTGTTTTATCACAAATCATTACATCAATATTTTCAGATAAATATGTCCATCCTTTTGACTGTGATTTAGGAATTTGACTCAAGAGAGGATAGTATGGTGTTAGTTCTAAAATGAAAACAAAGTCAAATAAACTCACTAGTAGCATAACATCTCTTGTCTTAGACACAAGGGAGAGCTTAGTTAACAAGATAAAATGACAATCAAAACAAAAAATCAAGGAATGAAAACATAAGAATTCTTTTCACCTTCCATGGATGCTCCAAATGCCTTTGTAATGGTGGCTTACTCTGCTTATACTTTAAGATGTCTTCTTCAATGGAGTGTGGTTACTTTAATCTCCTCTTGGCACCTTTGACTTATGTGTTGGCTTCACTTGGAATCAATTTGGAACTACAACACTAGTTACTTGATGCTTTTGGCACCAATCCTGCATTATAACTTTTCACTAATTAAGCTTTTAAATGATGTTGTGAGGCCTTCTATTTATAGATTTTGGGATTTGATCAGAATCAACCTCAACCATCCATCTCAAGATTGAGATGCGTGGTTGAGGATTAATTCAATTTTGTAATTAAAATTTTTAATTATCCTCATCATGGAATTGGAAGAAGGGGAAATTAAGAGGCATAGAGGACATCATGGAGGGCATTGATGAGGCATGGAGGGCATGAATCTTGCTATTTGTGGTATTTATGGCCTAGGGATGTCTTGCCAAGAAATGAGGTCACTTGATGATGTAGATATTCAATATTGATTTACAAAACAAAGTATTAAACAAGTCTCCATGGATTTATTAATTAGGCCTTGATTTGGGTAAATTAGATCTTAAGCATGATTAAGCATAGTGTGCGCAAATTACCCAAATTAATTAGAATGCCTTGTTATTGCTCCTAAATTTGTCTAAATTTGAATTGGAAGTCCACATCAAATGCATTAGGTGAATATTCACATTTAGGATGTTGTCAACAACAAATAACAAAGGCACAAGTCTTGTGCAAAATATTTGATAGGAAAGTGTAATCTAGAGCACATGGGTGCAAAATTAGCATTTTGATTCAAAATAAATTAATCAAAGTTAACTAGCCCATAAATTGCATTTCCCCATTTAGGGATACCGTTGCCAAAATTGGCACTTGAATATATCATTTTCACATTATTTTATGCATTTTAGTGTTTTTAGGCCAAATTGTACATTTTAGGCAAAAACTAGACAAAAGCTTGGTTGGAGGTTATTAGCAACCAATTTTAGGTGTCTACAGTTTGTCCCTATTTGGGAATATGTTACAAGTCATGAGCACAGTAAAATATTCTCAAATAATGATAAATGGATTTTATTCCACAAAGAATATGATAACTAAATAAAAAATCTCCAAATGATTTTGGGAAGCCTATGATGATGCCCCCTTCAGGGAGTGGCCATTACATTTGTTCATGGGTGGTCCTTCAAAAAGAAACAAGAAGAAAGGTGGAATTAACCCATGGTTGAGATTAATCCAAATGATAAAATGCTTGCATGCATTGATGTAAAAGGGATGCTAATTTGTCTAAAGGTAGTTATAATCAAGAATAAAAGTCAAAATAATTATTTTCCCATAGGTGGTTATAATCATTAAGAGAACTAGATTGGCTAAAGATGATTGTACTCTAGTTAGGGCTGATTAGAAAGCATAACTCAAGGATATAACCTAGAATGTATATTAAATATGAGTAGGTGTAAAGTGATGAAATAGACTAATAGAAGAATTACATTGATCAGTGTGAACAATTCAGTTGTACCTTCTAATGAGGAGATGCACATTTGACTAGAAATGATAAAAATAGAATGGTCATTGGGTTAATTTGATTAAGGCTGGGATGGAAGGATTTCCCAAGGTGCTAAGGAGAAAATTTTGTGGCTCCATTGATTATAGACCTTATTTAAGCTTATTTTTGTTATATCATATGGTGGTAGGCTTCATGATAGAACACCAAAAAGACTATCCCAATATATTTGTAAACACTGACTCTCGATCCAATAAACACTCAAAAAACAATGCATCAATGATAAAAACAATGATGACAATGTTGATGAATGAATATGGATCAACTCAATAATAATATGTGCAAGAAATCACCCAATGAACACATATATACTGAGTCAAGGTAATAGTACTGAAATAAAACTAAAAGGTAAGCCAAAAAAAAATAAATAAAAAACAAACAAACACACAACTTGAAATAAACAAATAAAATAAAGCCTAAAAATAAATGCAAAAGAAATCATCCTATCAGTGATAATGCCCCAGTAAGGTGAATCAAGGATAATTGACTAGGCTTAGACAGGACAATTTTTTTTGGATTTTTGAAATGTTATGATTTTTTTTGGAATTTTGAGGTATCTTAACTTGTTAGAGAATGACAAGATACCTACTAAAAAATTGGTGAGAGCGTTTAGTTTAGGTTGCTCATAAAATGGTGAGAGTGTATAAAAAGGGGTACTAAGGTGACCTCGACATGAATTGAACATGACCCACATAATCCTAAAATGACCTCAAGTCATAGTAATATCATCCACACAAAAGGTGAGGAAAAACCAACTAGGTCCCAACAAGTTCTCAAATTTGGAAAATGGCCAGTCAAATGAAAATAGTGATGACAAGGTGATGCAACAATGCATGGTAAACAAGTGTTGCCCCTAGTTTTCCCATAGGTGGTTATAACTAGGATACAATAGCATAGGTCAATGATACTAATGTACCCATAGATAGTTATAATTAGTAGCAAGACTAGTGAGACATTTGTTTTCCCATAGCCGGTTATAAGCTAGTTCACATAAAAAACATGGATATAAGATGAAAGATATCTTACCAAATCAATTGCCACACTACTTTCATAGACTATCATTGAAACATGAATTGGAATGATTGTTGAAACTTGACATGAATCTCCCCACATAAAGGTATTGGAAGAACCAAATGAACCAAGATCAAAATAGGATTGGGTAGGATGAATGAAAATAGGATTTGGTTTAGATATGAATGGAAATGGTATAATGAAATGGTCTTGCTAAGGATAATGATTTCCTAGATAGACTAGATAAAATGGTAAGATGGTTACCCCCACGTGATGGGGTGAATTTTTGGGTACTATAATGGCAAATGGATATCTAACAATGACAATGGCATGGCAATGAAATGGCATGGTAAATGTTTTTGTCCTGGGTGTGGTTTTTGATTTTGTTGTTCCTACTAAAAGGGAGATGCACATCCTAATCAACAAATGATACAAAAAAAATACCTGATCATGTTAATTGCTATCCTACACCTCATCTAAATAATAGTTATGTTAAGAATGGCATAAAGATTTGTTTGCCAAGAATTATTTCATGATCTTCATTGTTCATTGATTCTAATTCCTTCAAGCATCAAGACAATGTGTCTTTGTAGCCTCTATAAAGGAAAGTGTGTTCGTGGATGGTAAACAAGGAAAAATAATGGATGGTAGGTTTGATTGTGAAATGAAATGGAAAATGATAATGGAATGTGGAATGGTGGGGAAATAAATGAAGATTAGGACTTTCATTCACACGTAATGTTGTTAATGTCGAATTCAACATAATTTTGGTTATGGCACGACTGAATACTTGTTCTCTCAATAGGAGCATCATATATTTTTTTTGTTTGGGCCTGAGAGTAGCTATCATCTGATTAGGTTGTAGATAGGAAGTTATTTTTATTTGATCTTTGCTTTTATCTTCATCAAGTAGTGAAGAATTTTTTTGATTAGGTATTGGTGCCTCAAAAAGGTTTTCATCAATGAATTTGTCTTGATTGTCCCATAACACCTTCGGGAAGGTTTCACTAATGAACATTGGCTTTGAACTTTGATTGTCTTCTAGCACTTTCAAAAAAGTGTCACTAGAAGATGTTGATTTCTAAATTGGATTGTCCCTTAGCGCCATTGAAAAGGTCCCACTAAGAGAGAATAAGAAGAAGAGACTAAAACACCCATATAAAATGATGCTAAAGTAGTCAGTACTCCATGTACAACTCACATGAGGGCAAAGGTAGATGATGAGATGCTCTACCTAAAGAGTTGAAAATCTCCATATGCATCGAATAATGTTTCTTCTTTTTTACAAAGGAAAAACCTAATGTGTGTACTTAATGTCTACCCATTCAATAGTGGGGAATGAATGTAACAGTGCAAATATATCTGAATGCAGTCTAAATCATATTTATGGCATAGGTTTGATAATAACATGCATAGAAGCTGGAGGTAACACAAATAAAACAAACCAATTAGAATAATGACATGGAACATTCATTGAAATAATTCCCATTTGAATTGTGGAGCATGATTCACAAATTTAAGAAACAAAATCCACATGAAGAGATGAGACATCAATTCTCTCAATGGGTGTAGTCTCACTAAAAATAGTAGAGTCCTCTGAAGTGCTAGAATGTGAAGGCTCTACAAGAGAAACATCTTGTATAGGAACAAATTTAAAATATTTAATAATATAACTAAGGTTTGGTAAAATCTTATTCCATAGTGGTGGATCAACATAAGGAAGAGAACTTTCCACCAGAAATGTGTCATCATAGGAAATAGATGTAGGAAGAGAGAGTAAAACAATGTCTAAAGAGACAATATGAAGAGGATAAATGATATAAATCTTAGTAATATCTTTGAAAATAGACTATAAGATGCCCTAAATAGTATAATAACACTATATATATTCCACATGGCAATGAAGATCCATGAAAACATTTAGTAATAGGGTGGTAAAAACCTTGTCACAAGAATTACTCCAATTATCAAACAAAACAAGATCAGTGGGTGTAGGAATCTATCTATATAGGAATGGAATATAATTCTTATGTGTGAGCAAGTGTTCCATGAAGAAAAATTGGTTATTTTGAGAAGGACCACTAGTTTAGACTCAACCTTCATCATTTAGTATCTCTCAAGGGGAGTCATCATGACCACAACTAAGAGTAAAATGCATGCTCTGGAGATGGGCTTTAGACTATGCCAAAAATGAGTGGACTAAAGTGAGAATGATAAGTACACAAGAGACAATCTAAAATTTAATAGGGCCCATTACAAAGATAACCCATGCACCAAAAATTATGCTTGAGTCTCCCAGATTTGGCACTTTATATTTTAGTGTATTTTAAAAAATAAATAACCCCAAGAAATCAGGGATTAAAATCCATACACTTTTGAAAAAATAGCACTCAATTTTGAGTTTTCAATCAAAAGTTATAGTTAATACAAATTCTCATCATAAATAAATCAAAATAAAAATATTGCACTTCTAATTATCCTAAATTTAATACCTTCATGCATGTCATAGGTTTTTGGGTTAAATATGAAGGTTTTAAAACCATCACCACTCATTGTCTTAAATTGGATGACCTCAAATATGTCATAGATTGGTTAATACGTAGATGGAGATAGAGGCATTGATAGGTTGACACAAAGATGAAAGGAATGAAAACCAATGCAAGGACAGATATCAACATAGGCATACAAATTAAGGTATAAGCACTAATTGAGATAGGTATGTAGATTGAGATAGACATACAGATTGAGGTAGGCATATATATTGAGGTAGGTACATAAATTAATAGGTATATATAGATTATGGAAGACATGTAGATT
This sequence comes from Torreya grandis, assembly GCA_037957365.1. Classification (NCBI taxonomy): domain Eukaryota; kingdom Viridiplantae; phylum Streptophyta; class Pinopsida; order Cupressales; family Taxaceae; genus Torreya; species Torreya grandis. Next base: position 5,026,406 of record JARHVA010000537.1, on the reverse strand, counting down.
GAGGTAGGTATGCAAATTGAGTCATGCATGTAGATTTAGGTAGCCACGTAAATTAGGCCAGGAACATATATAGAGGTAAGCACATAAATCAAGCCATGCAAGCAAATCAAGGCATGTATGAAAATTGAGGCATGCATACAAATTTATGAAGTTTGTAAAAATACAAAACTATTTATAAATGGTCAAAAACCCAAAAAAAGCACCAAAAATATTTTATTTAGTAGCTATTCCATTGCATGTATTAAACCCTAGGACAATAAACAAAATTAAATCTTTGAAATTTACTATATTAGAATATGGTTGAGTTTATAGTTGATCTTAAGGTTTTGCCACCTTATGAATCTAATGGCACACTCTATTTTGCATGGAAATTTACTCACCAAAATCATACTCTAAAAGATGATAATAACCTTCAAATTTCAAGAAATAAGATAAGAAAAAATAACTAGATAATCATGAATAACTTATTGGCACTCTGATTCCATATAATATTTTCCCCTGGGTCACTAGATCAGTGAATGCACATGGATGTGTGATCACATAAGTCAAGTAATTTCACATCATAATGATGCTACAAGCAAATAAAATTTCGAAGTGAGAATATTCCACAAAGAGATTGGATTCAAAATATAAACTTCCATTACACTCTACACAAGATAAATAGCTCTTTAGATTAACAAATACAAAGGAAATCATGCCAATAGATATGCTAGTTGAGTGCAATATGACTTAGCTAGACAAGGTGAGTGAGTGGGCTCATTCTTTATGGGTGGATAGAGCATTGAAAGAACATTAGTCATTTGGTAGCTCTAGTGGTTCAAGAATTAAGGGGACCAAATGAACTAGAGATCCCATCCAACCACTAATTTATTAAATGCACTCATGTGTGCATTATGAAATCATGATGATGTCATTATGATGTCATAAATCACCCACTAGACCTAATATCCACCTAAGCAGGGTGAAATATATGTGTAGTAAATACCTAAACCAGCATAAGTGAACTTACAATAGACTAATACAATATAAATTATATTAAATAAATTAAATTTAACTTACTATAAATGTTTGGACATCATGCAAGAAGCCTCTTTCATAGTAAAGTTAAATATGCTACAAAAACTCATCTTTGTCAGCTAACTAAGCTAATTAAATAAAAATAACTCAAATAAAATTTAATTCAAGTAATATAATAAATAAAACAAATTAATCTTATTTTTTAATGTGTGGATAATGTTCTATAGTCAACTAAATACTCAAATAGATAACTAGAGTACACTAAACTGAACTACAATGAACTAGAGTGAACTGGCAACTCGCTTATTTTTTAGGAAATCATTGGAAGTGTACCAAAGTGAAAAAAATTATTAATTAATAATTAAATTAAACAAACTTTAAAAACAATAAAAAAAATAAAATATATGAATTCTAAAAATAGAACTCAAGTTCCCATATTGACATCACACTCAACATTTCCCCCTTTAATGCAAAGAGGTGAGACTCCTATCATCTCCTTCAGCCTTATGCGAATCTTATTAAGAAATTTAAAATTTATTTATTTTTATAAATATGATTTAAGTTTTGTATATTAATCCCAAATAGAGGATAAATTAATTTTATTATGCTTCTTTGAAAACCATGAAACCAATCCAATTCTAAATGTGAACCAATAACCTAAAATTGACTTTTTGTCAACAAGAGATCCTCCTAAATATGAATTTATTTATATAATAATATAAAAATAAATTTATGGTATTAAATGAATAAAATTATTATAATTACCTCTTAAAGACCTAAAATTTCTCTTTATTTCTCATAAATGTTTTGAAAGATGGTTTGCCCATAAATCTAGAAACTAGTGAAAATACATTACTGATATCATTCCTAGTCATAGTGAGATACATCAAGCCTCAAACAATGATTATAAAATTATTTTCATCAGATGACTTACTTCCACACTCCTTTATAATATTTTTTCAAATTTAAAACTGTGTGTTTATATGATTCAAATCTTCAAGATTATACTTCGTTAAAATGTCATGTGTATGCATGGCTTGAAAAATGAATACATCATCTTTATTTTGATAGAATTAAATGCAAGTAAATTAATTTATAATTCTGTAAGATCAGTCACCTAAAACTATTGTTTCATATCATCCTTTAAGCTATTTAACATCTCCATAAAGCTAAATGTAACTATCATTTCATCTACAAAAAAAACAAACATGTAAAACATTAGAATTCAATGTTTGTATGTAAAGATTTCGTTCATTTTAACTTCTAAAAAAGACTTGATCCAATAAATAGTTATAACTTTTTTATTACCAATCTCTTGGATCTTTATTTATCCCATAAATATCCTTCTTCAACTTAAATACTCAATATTCATTACTCTTTACCTCAAAACCTTTTGGCTGCCCCACATTTACTTTTATTCAATCACTCCATGAAGAAATAAAATTTTAACATAAATCTGATAGATTTACCATCATTTATGAGTATATTTATAAATAATTATTATTATATTATCATAGGTGTCCTCATAGTTAACTCCATATTTTTATGCAAACCCTTTTGTAATTAATCTAGATTTTAGCTTGTCAGTTGTAACATAAATTTTAACTTTAGTCTTGTAAACCAATTTTTTATGAATGACATATTTATTTAACATAGGTTTAACTATATTTTTTGTAACATTCCTCTCAATCTAATCCATATCTAATTTCATAGTGATAACCCATTCTTTGTTTTGACTAGTTTTCGCATAACTTCTAAGTTTAGTAGTCATTGATGATAATACATACATATATTTTCATCATAATCATAATAAAATGACATACATTCATGATGTTGTAACCTTTTTATCCTCCCCTCATAATTATAATCCAAAATTTTATTGTTTATATGAGGATTCAATAAATTCTTTTTCTTGTTTGGCATTGATGTAGATGGATGACTAGCCTTTTGCAAAGAGCTAGTAACATAAAAAAAAAGAAAAAGAAAAAATCTCTTTTATAATAGTGTGTCCCAATTTTTATCATAAAGAGGTCACAAAATTTTCCAATATATTATAAAAATATTGAGTTTAGGTCATTTATATTAATCAAATAAATGTGTTTTATATTATATATACAAATATGTAGTGCTTATACATTTTCATAATTTTGTTTATAAATCATTAAATATTTTTTCGGATTTATTTTTCAATTATGTTTTGATTTTATTTTTTAATAAATAATGGGACATAATATTATAATTTTAATATCCAAAAATAAAATTCATGAGGATTAACACTTTCAACTTTAAATTATATAGCTACATGATCAAAATCAGCATACACATCATTTTCAAAGAAATGACAATCCTTAGAAAAAAATGTTGATATACTGGTAGGATTATAAACCTTTTATTCATTAATTTAATCAAAATATATAGTGAAATTATGATCACAACTCTTAGGATAAATTATATCACCTTTACTTTTTCTTGTGTTTATTTTCATGGTATTATTTACTTCTACTATGATTTACTTTCCATCTCCTAAGTGATCTTAGCTTTTAAAGAAATCATATAACTTATTGAAATCATATTTATGACTTTTAAACTAATTTGATAAACTTGAATTAAGATATGACAAATAATTTTTTTCCTCTATACCCAAAAAATATATGAGATAACAATCTAATCCATTCTTCAATGGGAATCCATCTGTTGCTTCACATATACAATTCTTAGATTTCTTAAAGAATGGGGGAATTTTTGTCTTGTATGGAGCCAAGGGATATCCATGTGCACACATGGATAAATATTAATCCATGGCTTGTGTATTGATGACAACAGTCATGTTTAGCCCCAAATAGATGTTACCATCATTGTAACACTCTAAAAATACTTAGATGATCTCACCTATGTCACCAAAGGTAGGTATTTATATTAGGTGATTAACATATGTATTCTAAAACTAGTGGGGAGCTATGAGAATGAGCAATTACATAACATCAATAGGATTTTCTTCAAACAATTTTTACTCTGCTTGTTAGAGATAGTCAAATGGTTCTTAATCTTTATACTTGGTTTGCCTCAATGCCATGTCAATACCCATGGCCTCATTTTAATAGTCAGTAAGAGATTTAATTATCTATGAGGTATCTATAGTTGTGTGTAGTGATGGAACTAGACTACCATCTACTCTCTATGGAATACAAGGAATTTGGTTGTTGACAATTTCATATTAGAAAAATATGCACAAAGATGACATGTTGACTTGGTTTTTAAATTTAGGTTGTATAGATTTGGCACCTCTTAGATTCTGCATCTATCCATGCTTATATATACACTCATCTTGACTATAATTGTGGATGTGGAAAATATGTATTTGATTTTTTATTAATGTATTTAGTTATTAGCACATGTGTGAAGTTACATTGTTATGTTGTTTGATGTTCATATGGGGGTACGAGTAGATGATGTTGATGAGCCATCAATTTGTTAAAGATTGTGTCAATTACCCTTGGATAATTCATTTAATTTTGATGGATGGTTTTAATCTAAGGGATATCTTGATGATAAGATTTTTATTTTACCTTTCTCATACTTAATACCATTCATTCACTCATCTTTAACTTTTTTGGTGCACATATAGATCCTCTTATGCATGGTTGGTGTACACGGTGCCTGGTATTTTGATTGCCAAATGTTGTTGAACACATCATCTAAAAATAAACACAAATATAAAATAAATACACACAAAAAATGGAAAAATGGGTAAAACCTAATTTAATTGGTGCTACTTAGCATCGACTCATATTGCATAATGAGATCAATTGAATATTGTTGTTAGGGCTTAAGCCTGCATCCATTTATCCACCTTGGTAACATGGATCCCTAAATATATCTCAAAAACATAGTTCCTTGTTGCATTAGGTCATGTATAACATATATTCCTCTCCATCATATTTATAACTTACCCTAGAATGCTCTAAAATGATTTTCATATAGTAAGACGGGTTGATCTTTAAAAAATTCTTTTTGGTGAAAATTCCTATCATGTCATGATTTTTGTATTTTCTTGTGTATTTATTGTATCAACACTAATATATTTAAATAATCCTCCATCTTATTTAGTTAAATTAGTGTATTGGATATAAACTCATGATCTCCAAGTCAAATAACCATGGTAATGTGTAGACTGGGTACTAAGTATTCCATTGGTATGACTGCTTTGAGATTATACACCAAATAGAAAGGTGTAAAACCTATGGCTCATTTCTAATGCATGTGATATGACCCCAAAATCATAAGAATATGATATTCCCAATCATATTTCTTGATGTCATATATATTTGTCAACATTTTACCTAGTACTTTGTTAAGAGCTTCAGCTTGACCATTTTCCTGTGGATGATTGGTAGTGATTTTGTGATGAGAGATGATAAATTACTCAGTAAAATCCTTGATGGTGTTATTCATAAAGTGTATTCCTATATCACTAATTATTTTTATAGGGAATCCAAACCTTGTAATAAATTTTTCATATAGAAACTTTGTTGTGTCCTTCACACCACAATTAGGTGTTACATCAATTTCAACCCACTTAGTAAAATAGTAAATCGTAGTAATGATATATCTTGATTTACTATACTTTATTAATGGTTTGATAGGTCCAAAAAAGCTAATTCCCCATTATTCAAAAGGTTACTTAGCTAATAAAGGATATAAAGGAATTTTATCTCTTTACAATGATTTACCCATGTGTTGGCAAACATCACAGTGTTGTGAAACTTTGCGTTCATCTTGGAACAAATTTAGCCACCATAACCCACTTTGTAGCAATTTTAAAATCATAGATTCTCCCAAAAAATGTCTTCCTATGACTCCATGATGTGTCTCCTATAAAATTTGAGGTTTTTCATCTTCTAGAATAACACTACGTAAAAATTCATCCTTCCCCAAGTGATATATAATCCCATTGATGATGGTATATGGGAGTGTTCTAGTAACAAAATACTTCTTATCACCCTCTTGATAGTGTGCAGTGAAGACTTCTTTTTTGAGGAAGTTAACAATATATTTAATTTTTTTATAAATTACATTAACATGAAAGAGGTTTGCATTCAAAGAGTCTTCTTGTAATTCTTATAGTTCCTCACTATTAGTGAGGTAGCTAAGATGGTCTGGTCCCACATTCTCTCATTCTAGCTCTACATTAAAGCAGAAGTGAAAATTTTGGAACAACATCAACCATCAAGAGATACATCCTCCTAGAATCATCTTATTGATAAGATATTATAGGGCTTGATGGTCAATAAAGACTTTGAATGGTATTGAAAGGAGATAATGTCACAATTTTTGAAGTGCAAACATAATGGCCCATGCTTCTCGCTCAGTGGTTGTGTAATTTATCTCTGCATCAAATAATTTCCATCTAGAAAAATTAATAGGATGGTCAAGTCCACCATCTCCTAGTTATAAAATCATAACACCAACTTTAATACCTGAACCATCCACATGTACATGAAAGGACTTAGTCTAGTATAAAAAACAAGGATAGGCACAATAACTAATCTTTGTTTTATCTTAATTAAAGTCACTTGGTACTTTGAAGTCTAAAAATACTTCACATTTTTTCAAAGTAAATATTTTAATGGATATGAGATAGATGCATAGCCTTGGATAAACTTAATATAGTAGCCTATATGTCTTAGGAAAGATCACACTTTGGTGGAACTAATGGGTGGAGGCATACTCAAGACTACTACAATTTTTGCTTGATCTACTAGAATGCCTTCACTACATACTACATATCCTAAAAAGATACCAAAGGGCATAAATCTAAGGCATTTTATTAAATTTAACATGATGCACATAGATCTACATCATTCTAACATAAGGTGAAACTTATACAAATTTTATTTTTAACAAGGAAAAGACTACCCAATCGTTAAGATAGGCTTCCAAGAAGTCATGAATGAAGTCCTTAAATGCAATGACTACTGCATGAGAGAACACCATAGGTGTGCTCTTAAGTTCAAAAGGCATGACCTTATATGTAAAATATCCCCATTATGTTGTAAAAGTTATTTTGGCTCTATCTTCCTGTGCAATTTGTATTTGATGATATCTATTGAATCTATTTATGAAATAATAAAATTCATGTCTTGTAACAGACTCCAAAACTTCTTTTATGAATGGAATTGGGAATGGATCATTTACACAAGAATCATTCAAAATATTATAATCCTCACATACTCATATTTCCCCTATCTTTCCTTTTTGCACTACCATGGGATTTACCTAGTCTACCCTTTTGACTGGATAGATTATTCCTACATCCTACATTCTATCTAGTTCAGCCTTTACTTTTACATTCATGTTCAGATTAAGCTTCTATGGTTGCTTCTTGATAGGATATGAACACTCCTTTAGTTTAATATTCATCTAACTAGGAGATGGGTCAACTCCTCAAACCTCTAAGAATTTGGTGGGGAAGGCATCTTGATAATCCCTTAGAAGTTGTAGAGCTTTTGAAATAGCTTCTATCTAATAGTCACTTATGTTCACCTATTTTAGAACCTCCTCTATTCCAATGTTTGAAATATATTTTTTGATAAGTTGGTGATAAATGTTGCATTTTATTCATCAATATATTTTAGTATCCTCTATTTCCCTTCCTATTTTTGAATTTGGATGTTGTATATCATTCCTTTTTTAGTAGGTGTTGCACCAATGTCTTTTAGTGGTTCTACAAGTTGCTTAGGTTCAAATAAATCATTCAAATATAGATCATTATCAGAATTAGATTATTTAACATCCTCTACCTCATCTTATATTTGGTGACATGGTTGTATCATAGATTGTTCTTCTTTCTTAGCATTTTTGTATCATTGTAATGCCGAATTAAGATCAGAGGCTGCATGCATTCTTCTATGTAGTGGATTCTATTGTGGTGCTTAAGTCTTCTATGCACCCATATAATAAGAAGTGTTTGATTTTATATAGTGATTTATGAACAAAAGTAATTTCATCTTCAAAAACATTTTTTTATATAAAACTACTTTGCACTTGTGCCCAATGCTTAGTTTCCCTTCTATATTCTTGGTGTATATACCATGTTGATAGTAATGGAGCAAGTGTATAGTGGAAAATGTGGATCTAATACTTTAGTGCCATATGTTCTTCATTCAAAAATTCAACACATCTATATATAGGAATTTCAATACACTCACCTTCTGGAAAGAATGGCCAATCGATGTAAATGAATAGTGGTATCTAAAACCTGCTAATCTTGAGCTTGCAAGCATCATCCCACTCAAGCTGGGCATTTAGATGAACTACCCACCATGTCACAACAACTCCCTTTAGTGCATAATTTAGAGCACTGATCCATTAACTGATGGTGGGTATATAGAATTGTAAGCATGGAATGAATTCATTAATGTCCTTAGTTCCATAGTAAACAAAAATTTATCATTTATGCACAAAGACCACTCACATTGGTCAGAGTTCATGATCACTTTGGGCCTAGTTGAGGAGGTGGGTATTTGAGTCACCACTAACTAAAAAAGTTGTTTCCCATGGTAAAGTACCTTCCTTGGTTGGATCCATGTATTCCTTTATGTGATTATTAGTTTGATAGAGGAAGTCAACTTTTGACTAAGTAGGGCATTTTGTAGAAATAGACACACATTCCTTGATGACAAACTATTTTTTACTAGTTGTGTAACTACTGGTTTGGGGTTCCATTATGCTACTATCATTAGTTGTTGAGTGAGTAGTGATTATACCTAAAATTTGGTACGATCATATAGGAAGTTGCATTTAGTTGGGTGCAAAACTTTTGGATTTACCTTAGAATTCACCTTCATCTAACTAGTTTCTTATGTAATTTATAGATATTCTAGCACAACTAGAATTATGTAGGGCTCATGCACTCTATTAAGGTGAATGAAAATAACTTTGTCACCTAAGTGTACCTCTAAATATTTTTGTCCATTTTAATAGTCATCTGAAAATCATATGCCCACTTCTTAGCTATAAGTGTAGGGTAATGTGTTGTAGTAGTCTTCATGTTGATGACATCAAATTCACCTCACAGTGTTAATTCTACAATGTTTATCTCCACATCTTTTAATATACCAATAGGCTCAACCCTTCCATAGTCAGTTAGGCTAAAAGTTACTAGGCTATAATTTAGAAATGGCCATCTAATGGCTTCCCAATTAGACTGAGGAATCATATTTACTATTCCATCAATATCAAATATAGAATTTAGAATCTTATCACCATCAACCTCAATTTATATACATGCATCTACATCCTAAGGATTATTTATTCTAACATACTAGACCAACTTTTCCATCTTTTGTTTCCAATGTTATGCACATTCTAGTAGATTATACAATAGTTTTGTGATGTTTTGACAGATGTATTTAATTTATAGTGTGCTTAAAATATTTAGATCTATGAGCATAGTGACAACTCCATCTTGATGCATGATGTACATGTTGTAACGTATCCTTTAGTGGTGGCTTGATGTTGAATGTTTTTCAACATCTGTGCAGCTTGGTATATGAGGCCCTATTTTGAATCCAGATTTGGGTATTTATATTTTTTTATCTTTTTATATTCCTTGATATTGAGGCATCTCAAGCAGAGGCAAACCTTTGTTTGCGAGTCTTTCTCATGTAACATAATTCTAGAATGCATTTTAATTAGGCTACAAACTCACCATATTTGCATTTTGAATAGATTTATCCTTTCTCTATTTTTCCAAGATTTTAAAATATTATGTGTCATATTGATTAGAGATTATATATCATGCATACTTTGACTAACATTAAGGATTCATAGGGAAATTTCATTTTACATGATTGTATTATCCATAAAGGTAGCATTATAGAGGAGGTTGCTAATAGTGATGTCCTCTATCTCCTTGGTATCTTCCTTGATATCATGCTCTGTTGGATTGATATCCACCTCTATATCCTCCTTATTTTTGCATAGTGTTCTAATGCTGGTGTTATTGATTATTCTCTCCAATTCCAAATTATTATTGTGTAGTTGGTGGGGTCTAAATTGTTTAGTGTTTTTATGTTATGGCTAAGCTTTAGGGGGTTGCATATTCGTATTATAGAGATAGAGGTGTGTAACTTGATGAATGAGGGGTCCATCTAGCCAAACCTTAAGCCTAATATTATGGTGAACTCAAAATCCATTATGGACCTATTTTGGTCACACAACCCTTATCGACCTCTTAGCCTAGGATCACTTTCTTCACCAAGAAGATTTATCGCATAGTGATGGTGAATATGTTTTTAGTGATACCTTATTTAATATCTTATAAAGCCCTATAGTTCTTCTCATCATGATTAGGCATTTTGTATAAATTTAAATATAAATTCTATAGGTTCTTGATATATTGTTGTAGAAGATGACATTGTATTATGGCATGCCCAACTACTTAACAGAGTTCACAAAATTCTATCTTGATTTCAGGATAATCATGTATGTGATGTTATTCTCTTCCCTACTCCATACACCATATATTTAATTTAGGCTTATCTCCCTCATGGTATTGCTCTATTATTTTCATGAAATCCTATAATGTGTTTTCATTCTTGTAATTCAAATAGGGGATTCCCCAAAATCTTCAATATATGCTATCCACAAGGTAGCATCTTTGGCATCTACTTTTGTAGCATATTGAGCTTGCATAGTGGTAAACTTGATCTAGGAGAATAGTCCTTTAGAAAACAATGTAGATTATTTTTTAATCTATTAACAATAATTCTACCTTATTCATCACATCAAAAAATCTACATTCATAGTCATAGACCGATTTTCTAGACTTTTACCTTATTTATTTCAGATCCTATATAGTCTAACTAGTGTATTTTTTTATCTTAAATTTTACAACAAGCCAATCCTCAATGTCTTTCAAAATTGCCTACTAAATGTCTCTATAGTATATGAACTCAAGTGCCCTTCCTATGAGTGCCCCTACTAACTCACAGTTCTTGACATTTTCATCAATGATGCCCTTATCTTACCATATCATCTTGTAAGTCAAAAGGTATTGTTCAGGATCCATAAACCCATCATATATGGCTAAGTTTATGAATACTCCTAGATGACTCATCATGTTAACTGGTATGGATGGATTTTTTTATGTAGCTATTATTAGAAGATGTTGCATTTTGGGTGATCCTATCGGTGTACTACTTTGTGCACTATGAGGATTATTATGTAGATTGTGTTTCTCTAAACTTATTTCTCTTCTTGACTTAGTTTCAACAAATCCTATGTCCTTTAATCTAACTAACCTAGTTTGAATTTCATCACCCTAATGATTCACATGATCTAAAAATGGTCCTTCCCAATTACTATCTTCTTTTTTGCCTAGTTGAAAGATTTTACTGGAATATAAAAGATTACACTATGGGGATGTGTGCTCTTTCACTGAATGGTTTTTTCCCTTTGACATCCTTATATTCTATGATTGAATCTGCATTTAACCTTTTACCATGTTCTATTTTTTTTCTGAATTCCTATTCTTCTTATAATACCCTTTCTTGTAGTTGTGCACTACATCTGTCATCTATATGTTCTACTTATAAACTATTCTCACCTTCCTCTTCACACATCTCATCTTCATCTCATTCTTCATCATATTAATCTTTATTATAGTATTAATAATCCTCTTTCTTAATTATTCATTCATCTTATCGCTCATCGTATCTTTTAACTCATTTATCATCTAATCTACTACTACTCTTACCTTTAATCACATCTACCTAGGTATTCTTCTATTTATTCCATTTATTTTGTTGTCATAGTTCCCATTCTAAATCTAAAATTTTCTTATAAATCTTCTTCCCTCATGTCTCTATTCTATATTTAGGTTCAAGCCTTACTATCTCATCTAACTATCATTTGCCATCATGTCAAACACAACCCCATATGCCCGAAGTGACTACTCCATATTGGCTAGATTAGGCACCATGGTGTTATCCACAAACAACATCTTTATTAGAAGAGGTAGTAACTACAAAAAAATTAATCTATTTCCTCATATGAAATTTTCCTACACATATTCGAATGTTATATATCCTTGTACTATAAACTTGGTGATATAACCATCTATGGTGGTAGTAACCTAGTAGTCTATTTCTCTCATCAAATCAATTTATAGTCTTAAAAACTGGTCTATCTTCTCTTTAGTCCATGTAATTATTTATTTCATTTTGGGATTGAAGTAATAATATTCTAATCTTTTTAGATAGTTATTAGTTTAGGTAATTCATACCATAAAATGTCATATATCTCTCCATAGATGTGCTTCTTAATAATTTCACTTGTGGTAAGACCAGTCCTTTTAGATTCTTGTTCTAAAAAAATCCATAATTTTTAGTCAAACCATGTTTCAATGTACCATTATCTTGGTAACCATTTTACCATAGTTTCCTCTAGATTGATTGTGTATGCAATTATAATTGCATGATGCACAAGAATTAATACTAGATCAAGTGAGATAGAGCACATGTACACTTTGGATTGGGTAGACACTTGTTAATTTGAAGCATGACCAATATGGGGATGTAATAGACCCAATTAGGGGATCACTTATATCACTTGTCATAATATATCATGCTAGGAAGGGTTCCAAATCCTAAATCCTAACATAATACACAACAACCCTAAAAGAGTCATATGCTTTGATATTTCACTTATACTAGTAAATAAGAGAGTAAACTATTCTAATAACAAGAAAAGTAAACCATTCTAGTGCACACCAATGTTTGTGGCATAAAGTCGGGGTTTGAGCAAACCAAATAAACAACTAAACTAAACATGTATAGCAGACATATACTAATGTCAATTTATATAGAATGCTAATACATGGAAGAAAAGAATACATACTACATTATCAATCTACTCTTATAAATGAGAAATAAAGTTTGGAATGCTTCCCTTTGAAGATGAACCCATTGAGCCTCAGTCTCTCACTTGGCGAAGGTGCTTCACAATATATTATTATGGTTTGTAAGGATAACCAAGATAAATCAGCTCTAGGATACACATCCTACCTAAGCATCCAAAGGACTTCTCTATAAGATAATATTGGAGATCCAAAAAAATTATTAAAACCTAAAAATTTATTCCTCAAGTATAATGGTCAGTAAACAGATATTTGTTTTCACTTCTTCACTTGATTCTTTTCTCTCTTATTAAATGGTAACTTACCTAAAATTTTTTGGACATGTCGACTATACTAGGTCGATCAATTTGACCTAGAATATTTTTAGGCTAACTAACTAGGTCTGTGTTAGTTCATTCAGGAGGCTAACAAACCAAAAGAGCTAAAACATCCCCAAAACACACTAGGTTGACTAGGTCGACCAAGTTTGTTGAATTGTTCAAAATGATAACAAGGTAAGAAATGAAGGACTAAAACATGACAAATACTTGAATGGATAGGAAAGAGATAAATAAGACTAGGGGTCAAGGTTTTATGAGATAAGTGTGTAGATGGCAATTCGTAAAAGGAGCAACAATCTTATGAAGCACTAATGGTCTACCCACCCATTTCTTGGTACACGCCTCAATCCATGTACTCAGAGAGATTGAGACTTGATAGGTTCCTTCAAGATACAAAGTGTCAGTAATCAATAAAAAATTTAAGAGTATTATGTGTATACATATGCCCTAGTGTAAGCTCATCATGTGTCATGTAAGTGTAACACAAGATAGTGATTCAAAGATAAAACATGATAACACATAACACTGATGCTACATATGGTGTAGTAAGTAGAGAAAAAAGATTATTGAAAGTATAAATTTTAGAAACACATACCTTTAACTTAACTTAATGTTGTAGATAAAGAATAAGATTGTAAAAAGTGAAGGCATCTAATATAAAGCACACTAGGCAAACATGTAGAAGTTAGTGCAAAACAAATGCCAAAAATAATTTTTTTTGGAGGATAGGCATGTTATATTATAGAGTAATCTATACATCACCATGAATCCAATTAATTTTATGTTTTGCAAAATGGATGAATAGAAACAAAGATATGAGCAAAATAAAGAATCTAAAATAAAATAATTAAGGATTTTGAATAGCTAAAAAGTGGTTATAAATAGGAAAAAGAGAAGTCATTTTGTTATTTTGAATTGTAAAAGAAGAGAAAAAGAGATTTGATACCAAACAAGGCTAAGATGGCAAGAGGATGATGTGTTAGATGAGAGGGACACCCAGAGGTAGCATTAGGTATACTATAGGTATGCAACTATAGATCTCAAACCAGTTTTTGAAATTTGTATTTATTTAAGTGAATTTTTGATAAAAAAATGTTTATAAGAATTTATATATGTCAAAAATGAACAAAATTTAGATTCTAAGGGTATAAAATAGGAAGACAAGAAATGGGTGAAAAGGAAATGGGGAGAAAATAGGAAAAATGCATTTTTTAAGTGAAATATACTAGGCCAGTGTACTAAACCTACTATGTCGATAAGGTCAACCTAGTAAGTTAAGTCAAGGTAAATATCCATATGGTTGACCTAGTAGGTATAGGTCAACCTAGTGTAATTTTTAAGCTAAGATCTAGTGAAAAAGTGTCTAGTTGGTCCGTAAGGGCCAGAATGGAAACTTAACACCAAGGAAAAGAAGACAAGAGAGAAAATATGAAATTTAGGATAAGATAAAATAAAAATAGGGAAATTTTGGTCAAAATAGGTTGACCAAGGAACTATAATAAACATGGAAAAGCAGACCAAAATTTGAAAGAGGGCTAGAAAGGCAAGAGGGACCAAAATAAGATAAAATGGATAAAAATGAATAAATTATGCTTGTTCTTGATTTAAAATAGAATGTATAAATAATTTATTATGATTATACATGACATGGAGGAACTAATACATCCTTTGTTGTTTCCTAATTATAGAGATGACCACGATTCTAGAAGTTATTAGATGTGTCTTGGTTGTTAGATTTGTTAGGTAAATTGACAGGCAAAGATCGAGCTAGATTGATAGCCATAGGTCTAGGAGGTCTATCAGATATGTGTAAGATCTCACTTAGTGTATATGTGTTGGTCATGTTCCTTGGTTTCTAGGAATATTTGACCAACACCTTCAAATGGGAGGTGGATGGGGATGAGATAGAGGTGGCTATCACACTAGAGTATGTCTATACCATCCTTGGACTACCCATAGTAGGAACACTAGTGACATTTGGGATATCAAACATCATAGAGGAGAGGAGAGCCTTAGCATTGTGGGATAAAAGCTTACAAATGATACTATTGGGGTAGAGAGTGAGGATGGACAATTTGTATATATCATATATTTTAGTTCTTTGGAAGTTAGTGATAGGCGTTATGACACGTGTGCTCTGTCACAAGTCAGATGGCAAGGTACTGGTATATGTGTTAAGCTTGACCAAGATGATGCTGGAAGATGGAGTATTATATGATCTAGGATCTATCATCTAGGTCTATCTTGTTCATGATCTATTTGAGATGTGGGTTAGAGGACATAAGACCATGGGACCAATCATACTACTGACAAAATGGATTTATGAAAGATTTCCTATGTATTAGCTAGTTGGGTTTCCTCATGTGGTCGATGATAGGTCACCATAGGTGAGGAGATGGAGGGAGGACTAGGTAACATGGGCCATTCCCCACATGATAGTGTTATAGACTATGAGATGCATCAAAATAATATGGCCACAATATGGGTACCTAGTGACTACCTAGGAGAGTGGTTACATAATTGGATTTGTTCTAGAGAGGAAAAAGGTGATAGGACACTATACATGATGGATAGAAACACATCTAGTGGCATAGGTGTTAGGGCAGATGGGTTTACCTCATCTAGTGACATCAATTATCATCCCTAAGAAGTGAACTCAACAATGTGAGAGAGCCATGAGGGAAGAGGGGAGTCAGACCACTAATAGTGAGACTGATATTGAAGCCATGCTAGGAGTGACCATGGACTGGTTAGGCATGATGAGGGGAAAATCAAGAGGAAGTAGAGGTGGAGGTGGAGATACCAAATTTACCACTACTAGCTCCATAGAGAGATGAACTATGGCCCTCAAGGATAAAAAATCAATGGAAGTAGGAGGAGAGAATCAAAACCATCATCATCTTTGGTGAGTTATCAAAAGATCTAGAGGAGACAAAAATGAGAGAGAGATTGCTCAGGTGTAAGCTAAAATGGATGTGAGCCATGATAGTTGGGTTTGAGCTAAGAAGGGGACATATAGAGGAGGTAATAAGAAGTTGTATAGATGGGGAGATTGTGCTAGGTGATCACATGGATGATGATACCATAGGATCTGAGACACAACTAGGTAAGAAAAATATATATATCAAGAGTTTGATACAACATATATAATAATATACAATGGTCCATATTTGGGGTTGGGCTCCATGTTATCTATCTATATATATCAAGAGTTTAATACAACATATATAATAATATACAATGCTCCATATTTAAGGTTGCACTCCATGTTATCTATCTCATGGTCTAATCATGTTTCCTATTAAGGCCTCAATCTAACTCCTCTGAATGGTACATTCTAATGAGGTAATCCAAGATCTGAATCCATCTACCTAATCCTATATATATATATATATATATATATATGATGTATCATTTTGGCTTATTGGTGTTCATTGTGTATGTTGTTTTTTATGATGGTTGTGTTTGTTCATTATGGATGAGGCTATGGATGATTTGGATATATTTATTTCTATCACATGTATTGATATTTGATGTATATGTTATAGGAAATATATGTGGTGTGGTTTCTTTTCTATTATTATGGATTACACAAATATGGTGAAAAATAAACAAGAGAAAAGACTTGGAAAAATATAATCAATCAAAGAAATGTAGTACACACTAATTCAAGTTGGGAAATGTGTAATAACATAAAATGACTAAGTATAAAAATCTAAAAAAATCGCAAACAAGATGGTAAAAGGGGATTCGTTTTTAAACCAATATAAAATATTATCCCACCAAATTAAAACATAATAAAATCATACTAAATATCGCGCTGCAAAGTATGACAAACAATGTAATAAAATGTAAGGTATGTAAAAGGGTACAAATGGTAATAAAAACATATCAAAATTAAGTCAATCGATTTTAATATTTCATGATGGGAAATACAAAAGAAAAAGAAAATTTGTGAAAACTTGGTCTTAAATTTATCATATTAATTCAAGCTAGGAAGTATGAGAAATTTAAGAAATCGCTGTAATCTTACATGCACTCAAAAAATAAGAAAATAAAAGGCAAAATAAAAATTAAGTATGCATAAAACATAATAAATATCAATATGGGAAGTATGTCAATGACATGTAACCTCATAATCAATTGAATCTTATCTCTTATTTTACACATGTAATTTGGATGGTGACTTATTTATTTAAAAATTTTGTGAGGAGGGTCGGGTCCTATCCATAATCTTACACTACAACTCACAAAATAAAAACCCAAGGGGTACCAAATCAACATTGGTAAACAAAAGGATTATTAATGGTAGATCAAGGATGCGGGTAATAATATGGAAAATGTGTTACTTTGTTAGGGTTATCGGGTCCTATCCATGGTCTTATAAAGCAACTCACACATGAAATCCCATGGGGAGTGATTAGAAAGCAAAATAATATCTCTCAATAGGAAATATGAGGAAAGGGAATGAAAAAGGGAATGTAAAAAGCAAAGTCTTTGGCATATTATGAGAAGACCTTAGGAGTCAAGAGGATTACTAAGGACATGAAAAGACACTAAGTGACTATTGGCCATCTATGTACATAGGAAACTTGCTTGTTATAGACATAAATCTTTGTAGGAAAATAAGTGTGCTACTAATATGAAATCATGAACGTATATTATTACAAGAAAAATTAAAATGGACCTACCACCCTGTGACATGTTCCTCACTCCTCAGGACCCCTTATAGATGCATCGGTGTACTAAAAATATTAGGTAATTGCATGAGAAAGTACGTAGGAATCAAAGAATTTTTATTCTCTTCTTTTAATCTATTAGCTTACCATACCCCAAAGCACCTTGGCTCTATCATGAAGTTAACTATGGAGTTTTAGCTTCAACTAGAAGAAGGAGGTGTGCTTTGAATCATGTCTTTTAGTGTGACTTGACTTTTAAGATATTGCATATTTTTTATTTTTGATATCATTTCATTTGGTTTAAATGATTTGGCTTTTAACTTTATTTTGAAGGATTTATAAGATTCCTCCTCCTTATGGATTGGAATGACCAATCATGAGAGGAATAGTGATACACACGAATGAGTTGTAGTCTAAGGCTTAAGGAAGCTATGTAACCAAAGACAAAAAATTGACTAGGATAATTATGCTTCACTATGAACTAGTATGTGATCTCAAGTCTCAACCATGTATATGCTTATTTTTCAAAAAAGGAAGAAGGAGAAAGGAGATCCAATGGTGGACCGGTAAAAGGAAATAATAATGAGAAAGATTTTTTACTAAATGATCACATGGTAAAAGGAGATAATAACCAAAGGGAACATGGTAGATATAACCATGTCACCATGACAACTATCTGTGAAAAATAAAGATAAAATTGCAAACAATCTTGAAGATACAAGGGAAGAGTTTTGAGAAAAACTCTAAAGGAAAAAGGAGAAATGATAAGTGATAAATAATCATGATAAGGAAAATACAACTATATGTGAAATGTAAAACAAAAACATAAGCTAACTATAATAAAACATGAAGAAGAAACATGATATAAGATAGGAAATAATTTGACACACTATCAAATGATATAATCAAAATAGAAATAGTATTGGAGAACACATCTAGTTCATTTGGAAAATGAGGAAACACCATGCATGTGATCATAAATAATCATAAATCTATCCACACACTTTATCCAAGACATCATATAAATCTCTATGAAGCTGAATACAAACAACTACTAATGTCTCATCAATATTCATTAAATAATAGGCGAATACTTTTTTTTATAATATCCTCAACTAAAAATTAGAATACTCATTGGATCATGATGAGTAGGTAAATTGGGAAAAGGATGGTCAAGAAAATGCATGGGAGTGGAATCTATAGGAGATATATTAATCACTGGTGGAGAAGGATCCATGGATGAAGGAGGGTCCATAGGTGGGGAAGGAACCTTAAGTGGAGCTATAGAAGGTCGTGAAGGGACCACAAGAGGTGTAGTTATGAGAGAAGAAGGTGGATCATTATTATGAGAATGACCTATGGGGGGAATGGTATAAGGTCTAGGAATAGCTATAAGATGGTACTTAAGATGCTACTGAAGTATATAACACTGATCAGTGTGATGTGTGCCATATTGGTACCATAGACAATACCTCTCACCATACTTAGGTATATATTTAGGAAGGATATTTGGAGGAGGTAAGGTATTGTCTATTGATCTATAACAAGGGTGAAAGGTATCAATATATTATCATAACTTATGATAATGGGTATAAGAGTGATTATCTGTCCCATGGAAACAACATATATGGTTATGAGTATTTTTAGGAGAAATACTCATAGGAGAAGGTGTAACATGCATGAAATAGGAAAGAGATGAATCATCAGCCCATTTGGTGGGTAGAGGATCCATATTAGGTAGAATAATCAAACCATCACCAAGAGAAAGTGGTGATGGAGAAGGAATGAAACTAGAATTTATAGAAGGAGCACTAGTGAAAGAAGCGAAAGCAAGCTCAACAATAGTGGAAGTAGAAATAATAATTGGTTTTGACATAGTTTCCACTATGGGAGGGGTGGGATCAATATAATGTATAAGGAGGGTTACACTAACCTTAGGGGTGAACCAATGATAGGAGTTAGGGAACATAGAAAAATGGTATGGGTTAGCCATAACATGATCCATGAGCATAGTCCTACGTGGCTCCTCAGAAGCTAGAGGTGTCAATGTGATCTCTACTTTGTGATAAAGAGGAAAAATTAAAAAATCAATAACCATAAATGTTGGAACATGAGAAGATTCAAAAAAATAATTATGTAAGGAGTAATGATAATTCACAATCTTAGCATTATGGGCTTGGACAAGACTACCTAATAAATGATCATCTAAATAATAGCCATCATCATAATCTAGTGTATGAAGATCAATGACACAAGTTGAAATAACTTTGTCATCAGAAGAAGCATGGTGAATAGAATGTTGAGTGTTGGATAAACTACTGGAATGCCATTACAAAGATGTTTGTGAGAATTAAGTTGCATGGAAGTAGGAAGATGTGAGATGAGATGAGGTCCAAGATCACAAGATTTGATATTTAAGTTAATCTCATCAGGTTCATCATCATCAAAGTCTAAATTTTTTGGAATGTTACCAATGAGCTCAGGATGCCCTTTGTAACATCTGGTTGAGTTGATAGGAAAATTTAAACATTGTGACTCATGGAATGGAATGCTAGGAAATGTCTCAAGACTCAGAATCTTGTAAACACCATGATCTTGAAATTGTTAAAAATTCCAAGGGTTAGTATCTCCTTGAATCCTGTAAGTGGCTCCATTATGAGGGAATTTAATGCATTAGTAGGGGGAAGAAGTGATATATCACATATGATGATTTTATGGACTACCAAGAAAGATGTTATATGAAAGGTGAAAATTAAATATCATCACCTTGACATAAATGGTGATAGGTGGGACAATAATGGGAAGCCACACACTAAAGAGGAGGCATTTATCTTCTATAATATCCTTAGCAAGTGATACGTGTAGACTTAAGATTGCATTCTAAATATGGAAGGGTCTTAATGAAATAAAGATAAGTAACACAAGTGCTAGAACCCTCATCATTCAGTGTTCATTTAACTTGTATATCACTTATTTGGATGATAATAAATAAGGGATGATCATCTGCATGAAGCATAAGCTCGTTAGGAATTAGATATGATGGGAAATTTTAATGAAAGAGAAGTTTTGATAGTTTAATCAACATTTATGGACATCTCTTCAAATTTTTATGAGATACTATCCTCAAAACTAGATAAGGCTACCTCCCATCCTGCTAAGGGAGGATGAGGGGCATTCATCTCAGATAATATTTACATAAGATAGTTCTGATGATGGGGAGAGTTCCTCATAAGCTCAATAAATAGAATTTGAGATGGGAGATTAGTGATATCTTCAATGGGATCCCACTAATCATAACCCGTGAGAAGATTTTTAGATAAAGGTGCATAATGGCTAAGGAGGTCTTAAGAAGGAGAAGCCAAAGCACATTGAAATTTGTGTTGATAAGAATGAGAAGGTTTAGAAGAAGGTTGGAAATCATATTGAGATGATTAATTATTTGGTTTAGATTGATCTTGAGAAGTAGAAGTGTTAACATAAGGTTGATTATCATTAGAATATTCATTATCATTGGTATTAGAAGATGATGGAAGAATGGTAGAAATAGAATGGGATGTGTTTTCTAAGGGAGAATCATAAATTGGATTATCATAAAATTTTATAAGATCTTATTTCCCCAACTTATTCAAATGAGTTAGAGAATAATATTGGATAACACATTATGTTTGATAAGGAGGCAAGGTGTGGATAGGTTGAGAATTGATGAAAGCCACCACCCTTCACATATTAGTCATGTTAACCACATTCTCTCTAGAAGCTGGTTCAACAAGACTTTCTACATTAGTGGTGGAAGGGGTGGGCTTGTCTTAATTTTATTGAATAGGTTGATGATTAGGCAAGGGGTCTATATATATAACTAAATGATCATTTAATTGATTCAAGGCTTGAGCTTTATCATGAGTTTGGTAGTCCTTAAAAGCATTTTCATAAGCTTTTTTGATGCTTCCAAATCATAGAATCATGATCAAAATGACGTCCAAGAATAAATTTCATAGCTAAATTATGAAGTTGTCTATACGTCTCATGAGAGTGACCCCAACTAGCATGAAACCAAGAAAACTTGCTAGGATCATACCAAGTTTTCATAGGAAATGTAGGGTCAATCTCTCAAGGAAAAAGCCTAGGTAGACATTTAAGGATTTTAGGTAAGAAAAGAGGTTTATGAACATTAATGTTATTTGGCGAAGAGAAATGAATATTATTTTTTAGTTTAGAAGGAGGAACTAGTTCCGAAGAAGGTGTAGGAATGATAACTTAAACATTATGAATGGTATCATATGAATCAGTAACACCATCATTGGTAATATTGTGGCTTTTATTTTTATGTAATAGATAAGGACCCATAAAAGGTTAGGGTGGATCTAACTGAAACGTATGGAAATGTTGTCATTTGTCTTGGTCAATGGCCTCCTTCAAGGTATGTGGAGAGAAGGTGCAGACTCGATATTATAATTTAGGATAAAGAGCATTGGTAAAGAGATGAAAGATATTTTCATCGGACATGTTATGTTCACACTTGTTTAACAAAGTCTTCCATCATTTAGCAAAGGCTTGGGAGGTTTCATTTTCATTTTGTTTGCAATTGATGAAATAGGCCAAAGTGTTTTTAGGAAGATAACTAGTTTGGAATTCTTGCACTAAAGCATTCACTAAATCCTCTAAACTAGTAAAGGAATTAGGTCTAAGTTTATTTTACCAGTATAAGGCATCACATGTGAGGGTTTTGATAAGGAGTTTAGTAACAAGAAAGGTGTTTAATTTTATCCAATCCATACAAATATTTATAAATGTTTAAAGATGAAGGGTAAGATTAATTGATGCATTCTAAGAGATTGTAGGCATTATACCTCCAATGTCAATGTTAGCAATTTGAGTAGTAAGAGGTTCATTTTGTAAATGTTTGATGGTTTTTTTTACTAAAGGAGGTTGAGGAATGAGATTTCCTTGAGAATTTTGAAGAGTGGGAGGAGGAACACTTTGGTTATGCATGCCCCAAGTCATTGGTTATAGTTGTGCTTGAAGGTTAATAAGGTGGTTCCACACTCTCATCATTTGATTCCTATATTAGCTTAGAATGTGTTCATTTGATTGAGAGTTTTAAATAATAGTTTATTAGTTTTATTAGTGTTATTATATGTAGTATTGGTGTTTGTGTTGGTATTAGTGGCTTGGGTACCATTATTAGTGTTGACATGAGCTTGAGAAAAGATATGAGAACTTGAGGCACTAGTGGTAAAATTTTCTTGTGATGAAAAAGATGAACTATTAATGGTTGAGAAGAAAAATCATTAGGAGCATGAGTGCCTTGGGTAGAAACTAATGAACTAGTGGAAGGATTAAGGATAGTGGGTCTGATGAAAGGCCCACTAGATGCAGAACCTACCATGTTAGTTGAGATACTATGCATGGACGTACAAATTAAGGAAGAAGATGTCATGGCATAAGAAGGAGGAAAGATTGAAAGAAGAGGTTAAGAAGCAAATAAATTGGTACCCCCAAATCTAGTTGATAAATTAGAATTAGGAGAATGAGGTTCTTCAACTTGATAGCTAATCATAAGGTTATAGATGGTGGAAGGATACTTCCCTCTATATTGAGGGAATTCCATGATAAAGAAAAGCATTCTAGGAGTCTAATCTAACTCAATTTGATCCTCTAAGAGGAAAAGGAGTGTTTTTCTATAAATAGGTATGAGGAGGAGTCCCATAATTCATTGTGTGCATTGTAATATGAATATTACTAGCATTCTCAAAAGGAACCCTACTTTGTCTATGAGAGACCCTTTTAGGATTGGTAAATTCCATCATGTTTATTGATTGAACTGTAGTGTTAACACCAAATATATAGTCCATGATGAAATAAAAAGAAGCAAGATGAGAAAGAAAAGAATCAGAAAGTGATTGAAATAGAACTAGGTCGACCTAGTCGACTTAGTGCAAAAACAGGGACTATGAAATTATATAGGGTACACAAGATCGACCTAGTATACAAAATAGAGACTAAAAAAAGGGGAGAAATCTTGTAAATAGTGATATGTTAACAAGGTTGACCTAGTTTAGTGTATATAGGATGAAAAAGATGCTAGGTCAACAAGGTCGATCTAGTGTAGTGAACAAGAAGTAAAAGAAAGAGCTGATAATAAGTTTGCAAAATGAAATAAGATAGTTTACATTTGATTAAAGAAATTAAATGTTGAAAGTAAATAGATAGTTAATTGAATTGATGTTGGTCAATCCAATTGATGCATATAAAGAAAAACCTTGTACCAACGTTGGCTAATGCAAGATCTTACACAAACAAAAGAGCAAAGATCAAGAAAATAACTTAGAAAGTAAAGATAGTTAATTGGTCAACCTAGAATGATAATTAGATTATTAATGATAATTTTAAATAATAGGGAGTTTGATATATGTAGCATACTAGATAATAATCTATGGACAGTTTTAGGTGAATTTAGGATGAAAGGGACTGTAATGGCAATGATATAGGCTTAGTATTGGAGCCTACACCCCCTCACTTCACATATTGTAATGATAAGGGTGTTAGGTGCTTACCTAGAATATATAATTAGCCATCATTTATACTTGACCATAGCATCAAGTCACCTTCCCCATTTGTGATGAAATCTAAGTAGGTTAGCCTAGGTAATCAAATGTTAAAATATTTGTTGATATTATGTGATTTGGTCATGTGTGCATAAAATAGAAATAGTAAAACCAAGTGGTTAATTAAAAACGTCTCAATTAGACTATGTGACATTTTCTAAGAATGTAAACAATTGGAAGAAAATATGTGATTAACATACAGGGTGAATTCCAACTTTGAAATAAGGTATAGTGAAAACACTATATCCACAACATATAGAACAGGGTCGATAGGGTCAAGCTAGTAACTTTGAAGATAGGATCTAAAAACCTACGAGGTCAACCTAGTTGTTTCAGATAATACACAATACATCGAACTAGGTGGATCTAGTTGGCTATGTAGGGGTAGTTTTAAAGACTACAAAATTAAAAGGAAGGTACAAAATAGAAAGAGTTAAAGAATAAAAGACTGACCTTGATGGTTTGACATAGAAATGAAGGAGATTAGTGATCAATAACCTTAAAAAAATGATCCATTCTGAGGAATTGGGTCATGTTGGTCAACCAAGATATATAGAAACCTATTGAAAATGTGCTAAAAATGTAGTAGGTCAACTTGGTCAACCTAGTTGACTGAACTAAAAGTTTTAAAATGCACTAGGTTGAGCTAGTCAACATAGTAGGCTAATTTGGGAGTTTGTAAAATTGAAACTTATACTAGGTCAAGCTGATCGATCAAGCTGTACAAGAACCTATTACAAAGTTGTTAAAAATGTCCTAGGTTGACCTATTCAATATAGTAGGTTGAACTAGAAGTCTAAAAAGTGTTAAAAACCTATACTAGGTCAAGCTACTTGATCCAGTTACTTGTTCTTATGCATAGATAAAAATAACTAAGTCGACAGAATCAAACTAGTATGTTAAAATATATGATAGAAATGATGACAAAAATAATGAAATAAGTGAAAGAAATCTTATAAGGGTTAGTTTCACATTGGGTTCACTATAATGTATGCAATCAGAATTGCATGATGCACATGAATTAATCCTATATCATATAAGATAGAGCATACCTACACTTATGATTGGGTATTCACTTGTGAAGTAGGAGCATGACCAATATGGGGATTCACTAGACCTGATTTAGGGATCACTTGTATCACTTGTCACAACATATCATGTTAGGAAGGATTCTAAAGCCTATAATTTAACACAATCACTCAACAACCTTAAAATATCCCTATAATTTGATATTTTACTTATACTAATAAACAAGAGAGTAAATTATTCTAATAAAAAAAAAAGTAAACTAATCTAGTGTGCACTAAAGCTTTTGGCACAAAGTGGGGATTATAACAAAACAAATAAACGACAACTAAACCAAACATGTATAGGAAACATATACTCACATCAATGTATATGGATTCCTAATACATGAAAGAAAATAATACATAATGCAATATCTATCTCCTCTTACAAAGGTGAATTAAAGTTAGGAATACTTACTTTTAAAGATGAACCTGACAAGCTTCAATCTCTCCCTTGGCCAAGATGCTTCATAAGAGATTTTTGTGGTTTGTAAGGGAAACCAACATAAATCAGCTCTAGGCTACACAACGTACCTAAGAATCCAAATGACTTCTCCATAAGACAAGATCGAAGATTCAAAGAAAGTATTAAATCCTAAACCTTTATTCTTCAAGTAGAATAGTCAATAAATAGATGTTCATTCACATTTATTTGCTTGATTATTTTATCTCTTATGAAATGGTAAGGAATGACCTTGTATAAATAGTAGTAGCTTACCTAAAAAATTTGGGCATGTCAGCTTTACCAGGCTGATTTGGTCAACCTAACACATTTTCAGGCTAACTGACTAGGTCTGTGCTAGGTCAGCTAAGAGGGTAACAAACCAAAAGAGCTAAAATGTCCTAAAAACACAATATGTCAACTAGGTCAACCTAGTTTGTTGAACTGGTCAAAATGGTAAAAAGGTAAGAAATGAAGGAATAACACATGACAAAGATTGGAATGGATGGGAAAGAGAGAAATAAGCTTAGGGTTAAGGGTTTTATGAGACAAGTGTGTAGATGGAAATTGAAAAAAGGAAAAACAATATTATGAATCACCAATGGTCTGCCCACCCATTTCTTTGTGCACCCTTTAAGGCATGCACTCATAGAGATTGAGACTCTATAGGTTCCTACAAGATATAAAGTGTCAGTAATCAATAAAATTTCTAAAATATTATGTGTATACAAATTATTTATATGGTCACCACACCATTGTTATTAGAGGTTATTGATGCAATAAAACATGCTACGGATGAGGATATCTAAGTTTTATTCAAGTATGTAGGATAGTGTAAATAATTTATATCGAATAAGGAAAGTAGAAGTATAGTGGAGATATATTATCATGTGTTAGATGGGAATTAAGATTAACTAGTACTTTATTAAGGTTTACAAAGCATTTAGAGTAACTTAGATAGAATCAAGCCAATTATTAAACATGATAGCACACACAAGGAACAAAATAGGAATTATAACAGGTAACCATAACCAAATAATCTATATTGATTTCAACAAAAGGATTCTCTTATGCTTCATATAAGCATACATTTATATTCTCTGACTAATTACATTCTTCTTGTACTCTGGTACCAAAATAAGAGATTTTACATATTTTATTCTTTTACAAGTCATGGAGGATAAGAAAAAATACATATAGCCAATAACTAAATATATAAAACATGAATATCCAAAGAATATCCTATGTAGCTTTAATATTTGTTTTCTTCTTCTAACACCTATGCTTTTTTATTGATATTTTACTTTTGAATTTATGTTTTATAAAATCCCTTGATTACAAATTTTATTTATCTCTTTGGTATTTGAAACTCTTGCCTTTGTTTTATGTTCTTATTCTAGACCACGTTCTAGATCACTTGCACATAATATCATCTTATCCTCATGGGACAAGAGAGAACCCACTAATTCATCAACACTTATATTGTTTATTTATTTACACTCTTCAAAAGTGATCATAATATGTAGTCATATTTGACTTCAATGTCTCAAAATATTTATTATTATAACACTATCTTGTATAGTTTATCTATGAACCCTCATTATATGTACTAAATCATTTACCCTTATTCAATAATATCCAACTCCCTCAGAATATAACATTCTCAAATTCTCAAAATTCATTTTAAGGGTTTAGACTTTTTATTCCCTTACCTTAATAGAGCCTTGATATGAAGTATACAAAGTATTATATGCCTCATGGTCTTTATTGTACCCTATAATTCCTAGATAAATGCTTGGATATATGGCACTCTAAATATAAAATAAGGCTTGTGCATCTTCCTTTCCTCCATTATTTTGTTTTCGTTTCTGGTATTGTGTCAAGGTGTTCCAATGCTGAGGTTATTTGTACCCATTGATAAATTTCTCCCAAACTCATTTTCACATAATAAATCTCTTAAAATGATCTCTCCAATACTCAAAGTTGTTACCTTTTAGAACAAGAATATTCATGAAAGCATAATTCATTGAAGCCATTATGTTTTATGAAAATGGTCTAAAAACCTTTTAGAACCTTTTCTGAACATGGATCTGATAAATGTTTAAGTTTTTTAATGATTTGAATTAATTAAAATTCCCTTGTTTCTCTTTAAAATTAAATCTATATATCGACAAAAATATTTCATAATTAATAGTTGTCAAACTAGCTATGTTGTCAGTGAAATTGTTGATAAAAAATGTCGTGAATAAATTCAAACATGAAAATATATGTTTTATGATTTAAATTAATATATACCTACAATAATGTCAGAGATAAAAATTATAATATTTTTTTTAGTTGAAATCAATGCACTACATAACCTTTATGTAGAATGTTTATTAAAAAAGAAAGTTAAAATAACACTATTACAAGGTAATTTGTAATGCAAGTAAAGTCTAAATATTAAAATATAATAAATAACTCCTAGACCAATAAGTGAACTTGAAATTCATTAATACAATTGAAAATATATCAAATAGACTAAATTTACCTTACTATTAATATTTGGACATCATGCATGAAGTCTATTTAATAGTAATGTCAAACATGCAATAAGAAATTCACCCTAGTCAAATAACTAAGATGATTAAAGCAAATTAACTCAATTTAAATTAAATTTAAGTCATATAATCAATAATTCATGTGAATCCTCTTTGATTATTTTTTAATGAGTGTATATTGATTTAGAATCAACTAGCGTACACTACAGTAAACTACAGTGAATTGAAGTCAACTAACAATTAACCAACAGTTTTAGCTATTTTGATGAATCATTATAAAGTGCCCCAAAGTGATCAAAACACTAATTAATGTAATAAATGAAATAAATAACTTACGAAAACACCCCAAAAATGAAAAATACTAATTATTAAAATATATTTAAAGTTCCCATAATGGAATCATACTTAATACTCTTTGAAATAAAAAGAGCATCATTTTTATGGAGTGATAAGTGTGAATAAGCCTTTTACACCCTAAAAAAGAGACATACTTCAACACTAATTTCTGAAGTACCATATACTAATGGATAATGTTGTATGGTAAATTATGATTCTAGGGATGGTTTAGGTGGAGTGTTTATTGATTAAGGCTCAATAGTAGCTTTTGAATATATAAATATTAAGCCTTATGAGGCTACATATGATTTTCATGATTTAGAGTTAGTTATAATTATGAATGTCTAACAAGTTTAGAGTCATTATTTGTTGGTTAAATCATTTGATCTCAAGAGAGATAATGTAAGACTCAATAATATATTCACACAACCAAATCTATGTGCTTGGTGAATATGTTAGTTAGAGATTTTATCAAATTATGATTTTGATATCATATACGTAAAAGAAAAGTAGAACATGGATACAAATTATGTTTTTCATAAAAGGTACATATCAACAATGGATAAAATAATAAATACCTTTTGATATCAAGTTTTGAGTTTCTCACCATGACGTGAATTATATAAGAGAGTCAAGAGAGATCTAGAAAAAACTCCTCTAGACCATAGGTATAGAGGATATCACCAAGAGAATGGTGGGTTCCTGAGATTTAATGGGAGAATGTATGTGCCAAATAAAGAAAATTTAATATTTTTCATACTTAAAGAGTTTCATAATTATCCTTAATCTGGTCATCTATGAGTGAAAAATCTAATGGTAGAACTGAAACCATTTTATTTTTTGAAATGATTAAAGAAAGAGGTAGTTGATTTTATATCTAGATTTTTAGAATGCCAATTAGTGAAGGGAGAATAAGTTCATCATGATGGATTGTCATACCCACAAGACATTCCTTAACAAAAGTGCAAATTTGTCGGTATGTACTTTGTCCACTATCTACCCATGTCAAATAATAGATATGATATGATTTTGGTGGTAGTTGACAAACTCACAAAGGTGGAATATTTTATCCCAAGTTATTACATTGATGATGCACTAGTTCTAGCTAAGAGGTTTGTGCAATAAATTTTTAGGAGGCCTGTTTTTCTTAAGAAAATAATTTTAGATATTGACCCTCACATGAATTATAAGTTTTGTCAAAATTTAAATGTATATTTGGGAACTCAAATTAATTATGATGCAATCTATCATCCTAAAACAAATGGGTAAATGAAGAGGGTAAATCAAATTTTGGAGGAAATTTGGAGAATGTATTTCATAGACTAGTAATACAAATGGTAGGACTACCTTCCATTATTTGAATTTATTTAAAATAACTCATGCCCTTCCTCATTATGCTTGATGCACCAAAGGTATTTTACTGTTTTTCTCAAGGCCTTCATTGATTTTCTCTCCCAAAGATTGCCTCTATCTATGGGTTGATGCTTTCATCAAAACTTATAGATACTTTTATCCTTGGTCTAACCTCAAGAGCTTCATGTGCATCCAAATATGTCTTTGATACATGAATTTATTAAAGAGGGATAAGAATCCTATACAAAAAACCTACATAATGTCTAAACCTATAACAAATAGATATTAGACTAGAAACATATTATTTAGAAATAGATAGCCCACTACCTTCCCAGTTCTGCTTAATTCATAAACACAAACAAAAAATGGTAACATTTAGAAATTTATACAAAAAATATCAACATAAATACTTATATGCTATCTATAATGTATTTTCAATAATTAGAAACACATTAAATTTTATATTGTACTCTGTCTATTTAACAACAAATCAAAAAAATACATAACACAAAAATAGATGTATCTACTTTAGAAAATATATTCTATGATCACTACAAGGTAGATTTTTAATGCTCAATAAAATTTTAAGGCATAAAATGATGTGAACATGTAATAGAATATGTAATAAACTAAAATAAAATATGAAATCTAAAATCAATCAGAATATTTAGGAAGTTAATTAATGAACAATATATAATATATAAAATATCCATAAAACCCATATAAATATGTACAAATGTTAATAAAAGTGGTATAATATCTTGAGTCAATTTCATATAGGCATACAATGCCAAAAAAATATACATAAATCCATATAGTCATTAAAAAAAGTCAATACATTACCCTAATCATTAGAATGCATTAGTCTCTTTACCTTGCTTGTGGAAGCATCTCCCTTAGATGCATTTATCACTACTAAAAGTGTCATATTTGGATTACTATGAGTCCTCCTCTGCTCAAAACTCACCTGTAGTTGCAACTGTTCATATGTAAATATTGTCATCAACTTTACATGTACTAGATCAAGATACTTACAAACTTAACAAGTTAACTTTTTTAAAATGATACAAAGATAATTAATAGTTTCACTTACCACAAGATGGAAATCATGCTCAATTTGGGACTGACACTCAATAGGGTCAATGATCAGTTCATGCTTGTGAATGAGAGTGTGAAATGGATCACCAATAGGAGCCAATGATGTGCTCATGATAATGAAAGGGTTAGATCACTACAAGCTTATATATACAAAATATAAATGCAAAATTATCTTATAAAAATTTAAACCAACTGGCTAAATCATTGAAATATAATAGAAAAATTTAAAAATTAAATTTTCAACAGTACCACATCATACTTGCAAATCATTTCAATAGGACCAAAAGACATAGTTGGTGGAGAAAATAGTTTTGTGCGTCATATATTTTCTCAAGTATAAAGGATAATTGCAAAACACATATCTTTATTTATACTTAAAGATTGAAATAATTATCATGCAACTCATTTAGTTACTATGTTGATGAAATTGTAATAGCAACACCTATATTTGCTTCCTCCCAAATAGATGGTAGAGTGTCTATTGTGGTCATCAATTGAATAAACAAAACATCATTAGTAGTCACTTCATTATATTTATATATATATATATATATGTATGTATGTATATATATATATATATATATGTATATATATATATATGTATATATATATATATATGTATATATATATATATATGTATATATATATGTATATATATATATATATATGTATATATATATATATATGTATATATATATGTATATGTATATATATATGTATATATATATATATGTATATATATATATATATATATATGTGTGTGTGTATATATATATATATATATATATATATATATATATATATGTATATATGTATATATATATATATATATATATATATATATAAATATATATGTATGTATGTAACATACATACATACATATATATATATATATATATATATATATATATATATATATATATATATATATATATATATATATATATATATATATATATATATATATATATATATATATATATATATATATACAATGAACCATAACATTAATTATTCTTAAAAATCACATATGTATAGGTACACACATGCATAGTAGCAGTAACACACATGCTCCCATCATGTCCAAAATCCTACTACAATATAAAAAATACATTTACATTATTGATATTTATACATGACAATTAATTATTACATTTTAGATTTTACAAATATTTGAAATTTAACAAGTTCACAATTTTTTGAAACAAGTAAAATATTAAAGCTACCTGGGAATTTGTAACTAAGGTGTTCAACTAAAATATAGATGGCTGAAATATAGTGAGGTTGATATAATATAGGCCCATGGAAATACCACCATGAGTGGGATGAATTATATCATCCTAATCCTCAGCTATAGTGCATATAGCACCACATGATCTATAATAATGAGATTGTCGGGTAGCAGCACTAGACGAAGCCTCACCATATCCATCCTCACCAATAGGAGTATGAGAAATATATCTCAAATGGTGAACAAGGGTATCAGTAAGTGCCTCAAGCATATGCAAAGTATCAATCTATACAGTCTCCCTGATTATCAAGGGTAGGGTCTCAAGAGGATGTAGTTTATTGATACGTACTCTCACATGCTAATTAGGTGTATAACGTGCACCTAGAATATCTTACACATAGCCCTTACCTCTATATAAGAACTTTAATAAATCAAAATAGTTCACAATTTCATTCAACACAAAATCACAATAAATTTTTCTCAATAAATACATCAAAACCTCATTATTTTTTGCAAGGTAGGTGATCATACTCCATCCACCATCAATCCCAAAATATTAGTTTTATCAAATGGTGAGTGCACAAATGGATTGGAATTCATTTGGTCATCAATTATAATAGTGCACCAATTTTCTCATCAATGAATAAGGCACAAATTTGGGCTTTAGTTATATTTTTATCTTTCATAAGGACATTAGACAATTTTTTTGAATAGTATTCCATACATCTATTTCTGTACTTAGCCCACACATCAATTTGACTATTAATGACTCAAATTCACCTTAAAATGTTTGTATTATGTTTTCTAAATAAATTCATTGTGGGTTATCTCATAGGGATCCATCAATGTCATAATCAAATTCTCAATTTTAATCTTATTTTCAATGATATCGGCTACTAAATCATTTTGACTACCTTAGGGGGCTTAAGTAGCTATAGGAGAGTTAGGAGTATTTTATGGGTGAGAAGGGATATGATGGTTTTATGGGTGAGGAAGGATAAAAAGGTTTTATAGATGAGGAGGGATAGGAGGTTCAGGTTATCATTTAGTGACACTTCCCTCTGCATGTGCTAAAAAATAAAAATAAATTTACAATTTAAAAAATAATGCAATGAAATTAACTTATTTTGTTTGTAAATTTGTAATAAAATACATTTTTATACCTCTCTTATAGCATGCCATTGTCAAAATTTAGTTGTTTTAGTGATTTTTGCTTACCTTGGTTACACATAGGTTCTCTTCTCCTTTTCTACTCATAGTTTTCATCGATGCCAAATGAATGGCATCAATGATTTTTTATTTTGTTTTAAAATGATGGAATCATCTACAAGTTTATATCATTTTAAAACCATGTATAAATCACATGAAATATTCATTTTATATGTATAAAATTGCATACATAATTTTTGATCAATGATTACCGAACATATCGCATAAAACCTTGTACGTGGTTTCATTTTTTTTGAAAAAATGTCTTCTTTTTGGCCCCCCATCTTCTTGCACTTACCCAAACCAAGTCATATAAAGAGATAGACAAATATTGTATTTTATTTTAAGTTGTTTATAGCTATATTAAATGAAAAAAGAAAAAAATCATGATTATGATTTACATTAATTCTATATATGCTACATTCCATTCACCCTAAGATTTGAATATATATTTCAAATGAAATCACTATAAAAAAATAATCAAATATAATGCTTCTCAATCATGTAATATTAGTAATGATTCTAAATAATAAATGTAATGACAAAATAATCAAGGATAATAAAAATTTATCATGTTTGATAGTTATTCCTAGATATAATTTTCCTAGTTCTAGTATGAACACAAAAATGTTACAAATTATTCATGGTTAGGGTTCCAGATTAAGATATACATTCTATTATTAATACAATAAAATAATGTAATGGAATACTAAACAAATTATATTTTTAGTAATCACCAATTGAGAAATTTCACACATATCCAAACTTTCCTCATAATGCCCTTCAACATGTACAGCCTATCGGCTAACAAAAATCGCAATGTTACCTTAAGTCCTTGTATGTATGTGATTTTACCCAAATCCTTTCCCCTAATTTATCAAATAATATTTTTTGTCTATTAACATCAATATTTTCATTCTATAATTCTACCTCAATTTTTTGAATATTTCTAAAAATTATATGGATCTATCTATATAGTCACAAGATCCACCAACGTACAATAATTTCTAACCAAAACCCAATATGATATCTAATACTAAATGTTCATAGTAAATTAAGATGTTATAACAACATTAAAAGTACAATAAAGTTTTGTTAATCCTTTATATTTCTCCATGTGTTGTATTTTTATCTTTTTTATTTTCAATTTGAATCGTATCATCATGTAAATATTATTTTCTTATGATAAATTTTTACTAAGTGCTCAAATTACTCTAGTTCAACTATACTACTAGTTGAAGTAAATAAATGTAGCATACTTAATTCACATTACTTTTGTGATTTTAAAGTGAGACGGATGAATACAACTACTTACCCAAGAAGCATGTATGCCCTTAAATATATTTATAAAATAACCGTAACTTATTCTAACAAAATTAGGAACCCAGTGCTTGAAACCACATTATAAACCATTAAACAACCAAGGGATTAAACACCAATTATTAATACTAATCTACTCATGTTTTTTTTGGGTTCAAGATATCTTGGTGACATATATGCTCTCGGCACATACTCCTCATGTTATAAATATGTGTGGGCATAGTGTTCACACAATAGAGCTAGGTGATAAAAACACACTTTTATCCTTTCTCAAAGGTCTTGGATAATGTAATGAATAATAATCCCCATAATATAGTTATCAATATCTAAAATCATCAAAATATATCCTTATCCTCTCAACTATTTCCTCTTAATTATTATTCCAACCCCCACATTCCCTTAGTTGACCCCTTATGTATATGAAAGATAATCTTATTTTCCTCTTTACTAAACATTAAAAAAAGTATATAATTCCAATATTTTACACCCATCCTTTTATTATTTTATGAGTCATCATTCTTCCCACTTGCACTTATTGTTTGAACTTCCTCCTGAAACTATTCATTGGATCTACACATGACTAAATCATTTTGGTCTATAATTACATTTTACTTATCCTTCAATGAGGTTAGTATATGATATTATATTTTCCTTTCCTACATATATAGTATTCACTTTCCCATCATAAAACATATTAAATTCATCATTCCATAGCATACTTAAAAATCCAGACATGCGCCCAATAATAAGACATCATACATAACATTATCCATATATGTATAAATATTCACCTTCATTTCAAATTCTTTTAAAAAAATGCTAATCTGAGCTTGCACTATATAGGAGACTGTATAAATATTTGGATGTTCCATTCAATCCAAACCCAAACTCATCACCATATTAATGGACATAATATTCTTCATGCTCCCCTTATCAACCAAAACTTTATAGTATTTATCCCTTGTGTTACACTTACTCAATAAAATGTATCTCCTCTAACTCACCTCTTTACACCTTTATGAGGCCTTCAAGACTCTTCTCTTAAAAAAATAAAACATCTTATTGATTAGAGTCATCTCAATGATGGTTCATGGTCTGCACATTATTTTTAGAATGGGAGATGAAAATAATCGAAAAGAATAAATGGTAAGAATTAGATTAGTGTAGCTTTCAAGAGCTAGGTTTTTTCCAACTGTAGGATAATGATGTAGAGACCTACCTTCTAAGTACCATTATTTTTGTAGTTTGTTAACTCGATCGAGCTATTCGTCATAAAAAACTAATATAAATGAAATAATAATGTTACCATAAGCCAATTCACTATAAAGTTCCAATTCTAATATTTTTGAGGATCCATACGAGATCATCTAAAAGTCCAAAATTACATGTTATTATTTATAACCATGCTAAAATTAATAGAAATAGGATATAGTGTTAGTAGACATTGACATGGGTTTAAACACATCCAACATAATGATTTTTTTTGAAGATATGTTTTCAATATTGCTCCCATATGAACTAGTATGCAAAAGTTATCATAAAAATCAATTTGTTATTTATAGTAAGGGTAATTAACACTTTCTAGTTTTTTTTTTTTTTTAATAAATATTTTAAAAAATTGCATGTCAAATCCAATTTAGAGTTGAGGTTTATTTAAATACATTTATGTAATTTTTTTATTCATCCAAGGAGAATCAATAAATAGTATGGTTTTCACAAAATATGGAGTATTGTGCCTATTGATATTTTTCTTTTGCTAGTCTTTGGTTTAATCAATATTTATATAGAAACATTGAATTGACCTTAACTTAACTAATAATATTTTCCAAAATATTGAATGTTCTTAGCATGTGGATTTTAAAATTTATCATTTCCAAAAAAACAATTGAAACCAAAAAAATAAGCATGTCTTACATCTTATTGAATAGGAAGAAAACATGCATGAAAAAAAAAAACTATTTACCACAACTAAGGTTAGTCTATCTAATAGATAATATAACCATGGATTTCCAATTATTTTTGCATGACATAACAAAGAGTTTTAGGATTTATGTTAAATTTTTTACAAAAATACAAATCCTAACCCACCTCAAAATGGTTGCATGGTACATCTATAGTGTATATTATTATAGATATCGAAACATTGAATCCTTAGTTTTCCTACTTAATAAGAAAAATAATGTTTTCCTATAGGAAATTTGAAAATAAATTTTGAACAATAGCCTTAAGACTACATGCAAAATAAAATAAATGTCATTTTATTGAGTACCTTTATAAATGATGGAAATACATAATGAATGTCTTTAGTTAAAACTATTGAATTTCAAATCTTATAGCTTTGCCACCTAGTCATTGACACACTAATACAAACTATTTAAAATGCATTTTAAACCTATATTTTCACCCTTAAAAACCTATACTTCAGGCTACGCCACGAAAATCAACTATACGCAAATAATTTTCATTTAAAACCTTAATTTGGAAAAAAAAAGACATGAAAATAACTAGGTCTACATAGATTATGTTCTACACATGTCAAGATATAAAAAATACATGACATTTCCAACCCATAATGGCATGAATTTTTTATCTCAAATCAATCTAAATATCCATTTTCATTTTAATAGTCAAAAATATTGAATTAGAAACAATGAAAAAACTAAATCGTAACTATAAAAAAATATAGAAATTTTAGATCTAAACTTAATCACCTCAACCATACCAAAGTACAAATTCTTTCGAGAATAATATTTCATTTTTTTATTGAAATTTATCATTTTCCAACATGAGGGTGTTAAGGTTGTGGTACAAATACATTATAATAAGGTAAAAAATGAATTGTAAATAATATCAATTTGAGATACAATGAAAATATGAGAAATCAACAACAGGTTCTAATTATATTATTCTACATTTTTATCCCAAATTAAATCATTAAGAACATAAAACAATCTCCTCAAGAAATAATTTTTTCCCTTCCAAAATAGTGAAATAATAAACTATGATATTAAATTACAGATTTAGAACCTATCACAACTACTTATAAAGTTTCAATTTGAGTTAAAATATCAACTTTAAGTAAAAATATATTAAAAAGAGTTAAATATGCAATTGCATGCAATATGATTAAATTTTTACTATAAAAAAATTCACAAAATAACATGCATTTTCAAAATACCTAACAACTCAAAATTCACTATGGATCTCAATACATGAGCCCAAATGAAACACCATGTAGGCTTTACAGAAAGAAAATTCACTTCTAAGAAACAT
The DNA here is from genome assembly GCA_037957365.1 of Torreya grandis. Lineage (NCBI taxonomy): Eukaryota > Viridiplantae > Streptophyta > Pinopsida > Cupressales > Taxaceae > Torreya > Torreya grandis. The sequence goes on along the minus strand of JARHVA010000537.1, from coordinate 4,987,996 downwards.
TAGTTGGAGACAGTGACTAGAAATATTCACTGGCATGTCAACATTAGAACCAAGATTCCAAAAAAAATATCATATCTTTAACCTTATTTGACTGAAAGATATAACCTCTAAAAGTGTTCAGAGTTAAAATAAAATGTCAAATAACATAAAGGTATCCCTATCAGAATGACATGGTCATATTGGTGACCGATCGATGTGCATAGCCACTAACAGTTAAGTCTAGTAGTCTATATGTTGGTCACTAGTGTAGTTTGGATATTGGTGGTTTCAACAATGTTGAAGACTTACGTATGTCTTAGAATATCCCTTGAATTCACTAACAAGCTTCAAATTAAGACTACAATGACTTTTTTATATGACTTACATAAGTTTGACTTTATATAAATTTTGAAAATAAAATATAGAAAATATATGATTTAGTTCTTCAACTTAGACAAAAATATTAAAAAAAATCGAAGAGATTTTTGGTTTATACTTATCATTGGTATGCTCAGTTTCAATAATTCAACCAAAAAATCAATGAGGCTAAAAAAACCCATTTATTTTTATTTATTTTATTTTATTAAATATTTTTTAATATTTTTTTCCAAAATGGAATTGAGATTACTTTTTTAAAAATATTAAATAATTAAAAAATAATAATTTAACCAAATAAAAAATAATAATATCTCCACTCATATCTCATCATCATTAAATGTTTAACTCAAACAAACTACATTTATTTCATCATATTTTTATAATAAAAATATATAATTTTGGTTTATAAACTTCAAACTAAGAGGCACTATGTTGAATGGACTACTAGCCACACCCATTTCCTCTAATATGATACTTTATCATATAATTAAAAAGAGAGAGAAACAAGGTGGGGTTAGTAGTGAGTACGGAGGAAACATCAAGAAAGTGATTATATACTTTGTCCAATCATTTAGAATTTATGATTATCGAACAAAAAGATTACTTTGCATTGTATAAGGAGTCATAAATAAAATAAGGGAGCCATGTGTCAAGCCCCTATCAGAGCTTAAAATAGTTTTGAAATTTTATTTAGCTATTGATTATAGAGTGAACTTTTATCAAGCTAAATTATTTGAATCATATCAGGAACAACAAGATGTCTCTCGAGATTGTAAAATACTTTTGATTAACTAACTTATCAAGAGATTTAATTGGAGTTAAAAAACTGTATTTTATGATCTCTTATGATAAACCCATTAATATTGTAAAATGTATAATGTGTTAGACCTTGAAACCTTAGTTATAAAAGTATTTTATGCTCTCTTGTTATAAACATGTTAATATCGTAAGATGTATAATGTGTTAGACCTGAAAACCTTAATTATAAGCAAATAAAAACATATTAAAACCAAGAAATTTTAAAATTTTAATAATGTTTATGATACCTTAATTCACTATTGAAAACTAAAAATAAACATATTAATAATATTAAATTTGTAAAAAAAATATTTAAATAAATAATAATGATTAGAATGTACACTTTATAATAAAAATTACAAGTTCAAATTCCTTCGTGTAAACTTTGAAAAAAAATTCATATACCAAATTAATATCGTATATATAATCTTAATTAAAATAACTAAACATTAAATGTTGACAAAATTAAAGATAACTCTATAAAAGAAGATATGAGTATAAAAAGTGGTAAAGAAAGAGAAAGTATTTAAAAAAAATACTATGAACATGTATTATATAAATGTTGTTTTATCAATGTTATAAAAAGGAGTCCATATTTTACTTATATTAGATGTTTCTAGTAGATTGTTTGAGAATTTTTTCGATTCATTATAAGTTGATGGATATTTTTTTAAAAAAAGTTCAATGATCAGTTGTAATTATTCTACTTATAATTTTACATCCATTGAAATTCACCACTGTAATTTGTCTCTCTCTCTATATATTTTTTGAGAGTTATTATGCTACCTGTAGCTTAGCTAATACTTTTAATAGCCACTGATTTACTTGGTAGTAGCCCAACATTGTTTAAATGTTACAATGTGTTTCCATCTCAAAATCTGATAGGTCTTTATATAGTTCTTTTTGTATATCAATATCAAAACTTTTTGTCTTTTAAAAAATATGAGTCATCGGTATGAAAAACCATGTGAAGATCAAACTTATATGGTTAGTGAAGGTCATGATATTAGTGTAGTCATCCCATGTCAAACTTTCCCCTACTCCTTTTGTCTTCTTAATGGCAAATTGTTCTTCCTGCATTTCTCAAACAACAAACCCCATCATTAATTATAATTAAATCATAATGGTATATATTTTTAATCAGAACATGTACAAGAGAAGACATAATCAAAGATTAAATGTGTAACATCAAAATTTCCACACAGACAAATTGTCATTGTATTTACAATTAAATATATTTTATAGAATGGAGCTCCATAGTCATGGCAATGTAAAATAATGAAATTTTGATTTACGTGTATGTTTATTTAGATTGTTATAATCAACAAATTTAAATTAGAAATACTTACATATAAATAATTTAGAAGATCAAAACATTTTTATGTCCTGTAGATTCATATTATCTATATAAAAATGTTTCTATAGATTAATTACGTGAAAGCAGTTTAAAAGAACTGAGCACAAAGTAGTCACCCTTAGCTATTCCAGAGCCCTTAAACATTCAGTAATATATTTCACAACGCATATCATGGCCATGGGAGAAGTTTCCTCTCCTGCTCTAAGTAGATTCATGATGTTGTTGCAGATGATGGTATCAAAAAGCTTTTCTCCATTTCTACTACTCTCAGCTATCAAAGCACTAATAATATCCTTAGCTTTTGACTGTGGATGCCTTCTCCATTCCTCCATGATTGTATTCATAACTTCCACACACTTCTCATAGGCCTGAATGATAAAAACACTTTGCACAATGTAATCCAAAAACTACTTAATCATTACAATTTTATTTTAAAATTGAACTTAACATAAAGAGCATTAAAGCTCAAGCTCGTTTCTATCTAAGAAACCACATGTACCTAGTAAGCAAATGAATTCAAATAATACCATTTTACACTCATTTTCAACATACAGAACTCACCCAGCCTAGTTTCTCATGGGTGTTTTGATCATATGCTCAACATCAGACAACACATACTCCTTGAGATTCCCAGTGTTAATGAAGCTCAGAATGACATTATGAATCCTCTTATGCATATTGTCATAAACCCTGACAATGGCCCCTTCCCCAAATTGATTTTTTAATGACCTTAAATAGTTGCTCATAAAATATTTGCCTTCGCTCTGATTAATAAATTTATTTACTTTTGGATCTACAGACATCAATGTAGGGAACCCCACGTGATGGGTGGTACAAATAGGCCCATACCTGTAAGCCAAAGAAAATAACTACAATATTAGAAAGATAAACAATGCTAAATTGTATATGGAGTCCATGAATTGATCTGTATCTATGATTTATTTAGGATACATAATAAATATATACTGGGTACAACTGCATAGAACTCAAAGTTTCTAGACCATAGGTTCAATAGAGAAACAAAACTAGAAACTTTAAACTCTATTGAGTTGTACATAGAAATTTTTAAAAATATGATATACTTTTATATAAAAATATTTACAATTAATTCAAAAATTTCTTATATATCAAACCATTATCCACAAACACAAATTTGATGCCCAGAAACCTCTTATACATTGAATCGTTACCCACAAACCCTCAGAATCATAAGCTATATGTACTTAACCCAAAACCAAATATGATGCACAGTTAAACAAATTGTGTATTATATACTTGGCCTTTCTTTTCTCTACATAAACGTGTGGAGTCAGGGATCGATGGTCTATAGAAAACTACAGTGTTTCACCAATTTCAGGGAATCTAAAGCTACCAGGAGGGGCACGTTTTGGCCTATTTAACTGTTTAGCGCACAACATAACCAGCCTTAAACATCTGAATATACCTGCACCCATTGCACTTACAATCTGCTAGAAAATCATTAGTAGTGCTAAATTTTCACATACACATTCAAACTATTAAAAATATAGAGCATGACCTACATTACTCAAACTATACTAGAAACTATTAGTTTGAATAAGATGAACCAACTAACCATACCAAAAAAGGAAAAAGGTGGGCAATCTGTTTTGGAGGAGAGTTTTCCATGAGATCTTGAAGGATACCTATTGAATTCAAATCTATGAATTCCACCTAAACTGAGTTAAAATGTCGGTGGCAATGAAATCTCCATTAAAAATATGATCGAGTCTACAAGTTTTCTATATTGTGTGAACGGTGGACTTACTAGCCTGCCACAAGTCTGGCTCTAGGTACCAAGCATTACAAGATCGTATGATCTTATTATTGTTCGACAATCCCTTGACTGAATGTAGAGAATCGGTTAGGCTTGACAATGGGATGTCATCGATTGATGAGTGAGTTCTGTAATGCGAGTGTGGAAGAACATGAAGCCCAAGTCAAATACCCCCAGCAAGAAACATGGATATCTCCACACCCTTTTCTGGATTATCAGTTGTTTCACATACACAAACTGGACTTTAATCCTTCCAAATGGAAAAATACTGTAGGTGCAAACAAATCATTTATCCTGACCCAGCAGAAACATCCAGATTTGTGCAAGCTCCTGCCAACCATGTCTGGAACCCAGCAATATTAAATGCATATATATCATTTTCAAACGTTCTAAGTAATAGCCACCCCAGTTACTTGCATAAATTAATGAGCAGCATTTAAAAACTGACAGATACGTTGGACGTTGGTAGGACAAATACATTAACCATTTAAAAATTTCACTGCTGTCTTATTTGCAGGGCAATGCATTTATTGTATTTATTGTTGATTATGTCAGTGTTCCTTCCCTAAATAACATGTAAAGAATTGTAACCAATCACAATATAGATAAATATTTTTTTCATGATTTTTATAAAATTGTAAATTTTTTCATACACAAAAATTTATTCCAAAGTTAAAACTTATTGAAGACTTAGATATCCCTCCAGGACTAATAACCCTCACCAGTATTTATTCTCTAGATCTAACTTTTAATTTTACTATTAGATACAATATTTTGAAAAGGAACCACTAACTTTTATCATACTGTTTTATTAATATAATACGAAAAGCCTGTGAATCAAAAATATTATATCGTTTTGATAGAGTCTATATGACAGGCTTTTAAGCATGTTTAACGCTACCAAAGGCTTACACGACTTCCAATTCACCACGGTATTCCACTTTAATTAACTAAAAAGAGAAAATCCTGAAGCCAGCTCATTTATATTCACAACTTTCGTGGACAGAAAACATGGAGAAAATGGAAATAATTTTAAACCCAGTTTGCGGAAAGTTAATTAATTGAAGTATCAACAAGGGGTTTAATATTTTTTTGTTTCAAATTTGCTGGCGGGAATCGAATTCTAACAGAACGAAATTCTACACGTAACTTTCAAGCAAAGAAAACATGGAGAAAATGGAAATAATTATAAAATCAGTGTGCAGAAAGTTGATTTACCCATCACTTTTCAGCAATAATATTGCCAGTGTCGTGTGCGAATCTGTTTAAAATATTCAACAACGCGGATTCATGTATTAACTAATTGAAGTGTCAACACCAGTTTAAGCTTTTTGTGTTTCAAATTTGCTGGCAAGAATCGAATATCTCTGGCTAAAATGAACCTGTCACAAAAAGATGCAAGCAGCGGATACAGAGATCCACTGAATGTGCGTACAACTTACCTATATATTGATCTGGAGGCGTAACCTTTAGATGTCTTCAACCTTGCATACTATTTACTACTCTGTCAGATTTACGCTTTGCTCTGAAATTTGCAGTGCTTTGTCGGATCTTGCCCACAGTATATTCTTTTCTCTCTGAATTTTTTGTCTGATCAGGCGGGCAGAGAAGTTGATATAAGAAAAGATTTTGTGAATTTCATCTATAAAGATGGTCGTAAAGCTGTTTTTACAAATGATGTTAGGAAGCAACTCAGGGAGAAAGGAGGATCACCGTGCTAAACAAGTCCGTCCAGTACGGCCTTGTGAATCTCAGACTTCATTTCATTCTTCTGACAGTGGGTATGGATCATCCCAACATAAGGACTGCAAGAGGCATGAAGATGAAGATGTAGATAAGGTTGCAGATGTTTTCATCCGAAAGTTTCACAAGAATTTGATGTTGGAGAAATCGGCATCTGAAGCTCGATACCAAGGATACCTTGCAAGAGCTACATAAATGATACTTGGGATAATTTCGATAGAATACTTGATAATAGTTGTGTGTTAACATGGAACAGTTTATATGTTTTTATGAATGGGGTTTATGTATATATTTTTTTGATATATACTTTAAATGTTAATAGATACCATGCTCTATGTACTTTTTGATAATCAATCATCATCTGCTTTCATTTGTGATCAGTCCACCTCAATTGCTAAGGATATTTCAAAATATAATATACAAATACCTAGGAAAAAGGGGAACATTATAACAACAGAGAACAATACATATGTACTAAGAACATTTCTGAATAGAATTTTCCCTGGGCTTGCATTATGTACTGCGAACTATTTTTTTAATAGAGATACGTGACGTAGATTCATGGGTGAGATTCAAATCATGAAATTGCATATGGAAAAAGAAAGACTAATGTTTAGAGTAAAAATAATGTTATTTTTTTAATATATTTGTTCAATATTAGTTAGTGTAAGAATTAATGTTCTTCGTTTCTTATTATTAAATCGAAAAAGTTGATCAATCAAATAATCATTGTATAATAAATAAAAATATCTTATTAAATCCTTGTTTTCAGGCCTCTTATCTGTACTACGGGAGAGTGCCCCATAGATAAAGATAGGGGCCCAGATCCTAGATAAATAGGAGGCTTCCATCTCCAGATCAATGAACGCCACCCCTCTCTATCTTTCCTTGAAAACAAGGTTAACCTCCCAATAATAATATTAGTAAAAGTCGTTTTAAAATCCCTTCTAACTGGTAAAAGACCTACTAAGTTGAAGACAACCATAATTGAGTCATATTAAGGGTTTTTAGTATATTGAATTGCTAAATGTTTAATTTAATTACCATACAAGAACACTCTCGTTCCTAGAAATGAACCTTTAATGATTTTCAACACTAGCAATCAATTTACAATTCTAGGAGTTTTACACAAATAGATTAGAATTGATGGTGACATTATTAAATGATTAATTTTTTATAAAATATTATAAATATATATATTTATAATAAATATTTAGTTATGTATGTATATATTTGATATTTGAAATTAAATAATATAAGATTTAATAAATATATTGTAAATTTCAACTTATAAATTTATAATTAAAAATGATAGGAAATTTGCACAAATTATTTATTTTAATTAAAGTAAGACATTTTAAGTATATGTAAATTTTGATGAATGTATGAAGTGCTTAGATGTTTCTAACAAAAGATAAGAAATATAAAAAATTATTTGAGGCATATATTGGCAACTCCTATTTGCTTCTTTTCTCTCTTTAATTTCTACAATGTGACACTTCCAAATATTTTATCAAGAGATACTAGACAAGGTGATAAAATAATGATGTGATTACGTTCTCAACAAACTTTAAGACCATAAAAATAAACACTGATTGATTTTTTTAAATGAAGTCAATTAATTTATTGAAATTTTACAAAAAGAGTTCATATAATAAATACATGATTATTCTTTATATGTGTGATGTATGGGTCTAAAAATAGTTGAAAACAAGTTTTACACCATAAAACCTAGAATGTTGGTGTGATGGACAACGTTATGCTTGGAGTGCATGTTACAAATTGTATAATGCATAGATCTTACCTAAAGAATGGGGATCCAAACACAAATTTGAATATGTAAGTCTGATTTATAGAATAATGCAACATCTATATATTTTGAAAAATAGGGAAATATACATACATGTATAAATTTTAGTAAAACTAGGAATCGAACTACATGTGAT
>JARHVA010000537.1:4957500-4975000 GCA_037957365.1 Torreya grandis | reverse complement strand
ATTAATTCTATATATGCTACATTCCATTCACCCAAAGATTTGGATATATATTTCAAATGAAATCACTATAATAAAATAATTAAATACAATGCTTCTCAATCATGGAATATTAGTAATGATTCTAAATAATAAATGTAGTGACAAAATAATCAAGGATAATAAAAACTTGTCATGTTTGATAGTTATTCTTAGATATAATTTTCCTAGTTCTAGTATGAACACAAAAATGTTACAAATTATTCGTGGTTAGGGTTCCAAATTAAGATATACATTCTATTATAAATCCAATAAAAAATTAATGTAATGGAATACTAAACAAATTATATTTTTAGTAATCACCAACTGAGAAATTTCACACATATCCAAACTTTCCCCATAATACCCATCAACATGTACAACCCGTAGGCTAACAAAAACCAAAATGTTACCCTAAGTCCTTGCATGTATGTGATTTAACCCAAATCCTTTCCCCTAATTTATGAAGTAATATTTTTTATCTATTAACATCAATATTTTCATTCTATAATTCTACCTCATTTTTTAAAATATTTTTAAAAATTATATGGATCTATCTATATAGTCACAAGATCCACCAGCTTACAATAATTTCTAACTAAAACCCAATATGATATCTAATACTAAATGTTCATAGTAAATCAAGATGTTATAACATCATTAAAAGTACATTAAAGTTTTGTTAATCCTTAACAATTCTCCATGTTTTGTATTTTTATCTTTTTTATTTTCAATTATAATAATATCATCATGTAAATATTATTTTCTTATGATAAATTTATACCAAGTGCTCAAATTACTCTACTTCAACTATACTACTAGTTGAAGTCAAAAAATGTAGCATACTTAATTCACATTACTTTTGTGATTTTAAAGTGAGATGGATGAATACAAATACTTCCCCAAGAAGCATGTATTCCCTTAAATATATTTATAAAATAACCATAACTTATTTTAACAAAATTAGGAACCCAGTGCTTGAAACCACATCGTAAACCATTAAACAACCAAGGGATTAAACACCAATTATTAATACTAATCTAGTCATGTTTTTTGTGGGTTCAAGATATCTTTGTTACCTATATGCTCTTGTCACATACACCTCAATTTATAAATATGAGTGAGCATAGTGTTCACACAATAGATCTAGGTGATAAAAACACACTTTTATCCTTTGCCAAAGGTCTTGGATTATGTAATGAATAATAATCCCCATAATATAGTTCTAAAGATCTAAAATCATCAAAATATATCCTCATCCTCTCAACTATTTTCTCTTAATATTATGCCAACCCCCACATTCCCTTAGTTGACCCCTTATGTATATGAAACATAATCTTATTTTCCTCTTTACTAAACATTAAAAATAGTGTATAATTCCAATATTTTACACCCATCCTTCTATTATTTTATGAGTCATTATTCTTCTTACTTGCACTTATTGTTTGAACTTCCTCATGAAATTATTCATTGGATGTACACATGACTGAATCATTTTGGTCTATAATTACATTTTGCTTATCCTTCAATTAGGTTAGTATATGATATCATATTTTCCTTTCCTACATATATAGTATTCACTTTCCCATCATAAAACATATTAAACTCATCATTCCATAGCCTACTTAAAAATCCAAACATGCATCCAATAATAAGACATCATACATAATGTTATCCATATATGTATAAATATTCACCTTTATTTCAAATTCATTTTAAAAAATGCTAATCTGAGCTTGCACTATATAGGAGACTATGTAAATATTTGGATGTTCCATTCAATCCAAACCTAAACTCATCACCATATTAATGGACATAATATTCTTCATGCTTCCCTTATCCACCAAACCTTTATAGTATTTATCCCTTGTGTTACACTTATTCAATAAAATGTATCTCCTCTAGCTCACCTCTTTGCATCTTCATGAGGCCTTCAAGACTCTTCTCTTAAATAAATAAACCATCTCATTGATTAGGGTCATCTCTATGATGGTTCATGGTCTGCACATTATTTTTAGAATGGGAGATGAAAATAATCAAAAAGAATAAATGGTAGGAATTAAATTAGTGTAGCTTGCAAGAGCTAGGTTTTTTCCAACTGTAGGACAATGATGTAGACACCTACCTTCTAAGTGCCATTATTTTTTTATTTTGTTAACTCGATTGAGCTATTCTTCATAAAAAAACTAATATAAATGAAATAATAATGTATCCATAACCCAATTCACTATAAAGTTCCAATTCTAATATTTTTGAGGATCCATACGAGATCATCTAAAAGTCCAAACTTACATGTTATTATTTTTAACCATGCTAAAAATAATTGAAATAGGATATAATGTTAGTAGATGTTAACATGGGTTTAAACACATTCAACATAATGATTTTTTTTTGAAGATAAGTTTATAATATTAGTCCCATATGAACTAGTATGCAAAAGTTATCATAAAGATCAATTTGTTATTTATAGTACGGGTAATTAACACTTTTTAGTTTATTGTTTTTTTTTTAATATTTTTAAAAATTGCATGTCAAATCCAATTTAGAGTTGACGCTTATTTAAATACACTTATGTAATTTTTTTATTTATCCGAGGAGAATCAATAAATATTATGGTTTTCAAGAATATGGAGTATTGTGCCTATTGATATTTTTCTTTTGCTAGTCTTTGGTTTGATCAATATTTATATAGAAACATTGAATTGACCTTAACTTAACTAATAATATTTTCCAAAGTATTGAATGTTCTTAGCATGTGGATTTTAAAATTTATCATTTCCAAAAAATATTTCAAAACAAAAAAAAAAAGCATGCCTTACTTCTTATTGAATAGGAAGAAAACATGCATGAAAAAAAAATAAAAATCTATTTACCAAAACTAAGGTTAGTCTATCTAATAGATAATATAATCATGGATTTCCAATGATTTTTGCATGACATAACAATGAGTTTTAGGATTTATGTTATTTTTTTTACAAAAATACAAATCTTAACCCACCTCAAAATGGTTGCATGGTACATCTATAGTGTATATTATTATAGATATCAAAACATTGAATCCTTAGTTATCCTACATAATAAGAAAAATAATATTTTCCTATAGGAAAATTGAAAATAAATTTTGAACAATAGCCTTAAGACTACTTGGAAAATAAAATAAATGTCATTTTATTGAGTACCTTTATAAATGATGGAAATACATAATGAATGTCTTTAACTAAATCTATTGAATTTTAAATCTTATATCTTTGCCACCTAGTCATTGACAGACTAACACAAACTATTTAAAATGCATTTTAAACCTATATTTTCACCCTTAAAAACCTATACTTTAGGATACACCACCAAAATCAGCTATACACAAATAATTTTCATTTAAAACCTTATTTTGGAAAAAAAAAAAAAAAGGACTTGAAAATAACTAGGTCTACATAGACTATGTTCTACACATGTCAAGATATAAAAAATACTTGACATTTCCAACCCATAATGGCATGAATTTTTTATCTAAAATCAATCTAAATATCTATTTTCATCTTAATCATCAAAAATATTGAATTAGAAACAATGAAAAAACTAAATCGTAACTGTAAAAAAGTTATAGGAATTTTAGATCTAAACTTAATCACCTCAACCATACCAAAGTACAGATTCTTTCAAGAATAATATTTCATTTTTTTGTTGAAATTTATTATTTTCCAACATGAGGGTGTTAAGGTTGTGGCACAAATACATTATAATAAGGTAAAAAATGAATTGTAAATAATCTGAATTTGAGATACAATCAAAATATGAGAAATCAACAACAGGTTCTAATTATATTATTCTACATTTTTATCCCACATTAAATCATTAAGAACATAAAACAATCTCCTCAAGAAATAATTTTTTCCCTTCCAAAATAGTGAAATAATAAACTATGATATTAAATTACAGATTTAGAACCTATCACAACTACTTATAAAGTTTCAATTTGAGTTAAAATATCAACTTTAAGGGAAAATATATTAAAAAGAGTTAAATATGCAATTGCATGCAATATGATTAAATTTTTACTATAAAAAAATTCACAAAAAAACATGCATTTTCAAAATACCTAACAAGTCCAAATTCACTATGGATCTCAATACATGAGCCCAAATGAAACACCATGTAGGCTTTACAGAAAGAAAATTTACCTCTAACATATCTTTTACCTTATTTGACTAAAATATATAACCTCTAAAAGTGTTCAGAGTTAAAATAAAATGTCAAATAACATAAAGGTATCTCTATCAGAATGACATGGTCATATTTGTGACCAATCAATGTGCATAGCCACTAGCAGTTAAGGCTAGTAGTCTATATGTTGGTCACTAGCGTGGTTTGGATATTGGTAGTTTCAACAATGTTTAAAAATTAAGTATGTATTATAATATCCCTTGAAATCACTTATAAGATTCAAATTAACACTACAATAACATTTTTATAGGACTTGCATAAGTTTGACTTTCTATAAATTTTGAAAATAAAAAATAGAAAATATATGATTTAGTTCTTCATCTTAGACAAAAATATAAAAAAAATCCAAGAGATTTTTGGTTTATACTTTTCATTGGTATGCTCAATTTAAATAATTCAACCACAAAATCAATGAGGCTAAAAAAACCAATTTATTTTTATTTATTAAATATGTTTTAATATTTTTTTCCAAAATGGAATTGAGATTATTTTTTAAAAAATATTAAATAATTATAAAAAATATTTTTACCCAAATAAAAAATAATTTTATCTTCACACAAATCTCATCATCATTAAATGTTTAACTCAAACAAACTACATTTATTTCATTATATTTTTATAATTAAAATATATAATTTTAGACTAGAAACCTCAAACAAAGAAGCACTATGTTGAACGGACTACTAGCCACACCCATTTCCCCTAATATGATACTTTATCATATAATTAAAAAGAGAGAGAAACAAGGCGGGGTTAGTAGTGAGTAGGGAGGAAATATTAAGAAAGTAAATATATACTTTGTCCAATCGTTTAGAATTTATGATTATCCAATGAAAAGATTACTTTGCATTGTATAAGGAGTCATAAATAAAATAAGGGATCCATATGGCAAGCCCCTATGGGAGCTTAAAATAGTTTTGAAAATTGATTTAACTATTGATTATAGAATGAACTTTTATCAAGCAAAAATATTTGAATCATGTTATGAAGAACAAGATGTCTCTTGTGATTGTAAAATACTTTTGATTAACTAAATTATCAAGAGATTTAATTGGGGTTAAAAAAGTGTTTTTTATGATTTCTTATGATAAACCCATTAATATTGTAAAATGTATAATGTGTTAGATGTTGAAACCTTAGTTATAAAAGTATTTTATGCTCTCTTGTGATAAACATGTTAATATCATAACATGTATAATGTGTTAGACCTTAAAAACTTAATTATAAGCAACTAAAAACATATTAAAACCAGGAAATTTTCAAAATTTAATAATGTTTATGATACCTTAATTCACTATTGAAAATTAAAAATAAACATATTAATAATATTAAATTTGTAAAAAAAAATATTTAAATAAATAATAGTGATTAGAATGTACACTTTATAATAAAAATTACAAGTTCAAATTCCTTCATGTAAACTTTGAAAAGAAATTCATATACCAAATTAATATCGTATATATAATCTTAATTAAAATAACTAAACATTAAATATTAGACAAAATTAAAGATAACTCTATAGAAGAAGATATGAGTATAAAAAGTGGTAAAGAAAGAGAAAGTATTTAAAAAAATACTATGAACATGTATTATATAAATGTTGTTTTATCAATGTTATAAAAAGGAGTCCATATTTTGCTTATATTAGATGTTTCTAGTAGACTGTTTGAGATTTTTTTTTGATTCATTATAAGGTGATGGATATTTTTAAAAAAAGTTCAATGATCAGTTGTAATTATTCTACTTATAATTTTACATCCATTGAAATTCACCACTGTAATTTGGCTCTCTCTATATACTTTTTGAGAGTTATGATGCTACCTGTAGATTAGCTAATACTTTTAATAGCCACTGCTTTACTTGGTAGTATCCCAACATTGTTTAAATGTTAAATGTGTTTCCATCTCAAAATTTGATAGGTCTTTATATAGTGCTTTTTGTATATCAATATCAAAACTTTTTGGCATTTAAAAAATATGAGTCATCGGTATGAAAAACCATGTGAAGATCAAACTTATATGGTTAGAGAAGGTCAAGATATTAGTGTAGTCATCCCATGTCAAACTTTCCCCTACTCCTTTGTCTTCTTAATGGCAAATTGTTCTTCCTGCATTTCTCAAACAACAAAACCCATCATTAATTATAATTAAATCATAATGATATATAATTTTAATCAGAGCATGTACAAGAGAAGATATAATCAAAGATTAAATGTGTAACATCAAAATTTCCATACAGACATTTTGTCATTGTATTTACAATTAAATCTATTTTTTAGAATGGAGCTCCCTAGTCATGGCAATGTAATCTAACGAAATTTTGATTTAAGTGTATGTTTATTTAGATTGTTATAATCAACAAATTTAAATTAGAAATACTTACATATTAATAATTTAGAAGATCCAAATATTTTATGTCCTGTAGATTCATATTATCTATATAAAAGAACTGAGCACAAGTTAGTCACCCTTAGCTATTCTAGAGCCCTTGAACATTCAGTAATATATTTGACAGTGCATATCATGGCCATGGGAGAAGTTTTCTCTCCTGCTCTGAGTAGATTCATGATGTTGTTGCAGATGATGGTATCCAAAATCTTTTCTCCATTTCTACTACTCTCAGCTATCAAAGCACTAATAATATCCTTAGCTTCTGACTATGGATGCCTTTTTCCATTCCTCCATGATTGTATTCATAACTTCCACACACTTATCACAGGCCTAAATGATAAAAACACTTTGCACAATTTAATCCAAAAACTACTTAATACTTTTACACTCATTTTCAACATACAGAACTCACCTAGCCTAGTTTCTCATGGGTGTTTTGATCATATGCTCAACATCAGACAACACATACTCCTTGAGATTCCCAGTGTTAATGAAGCTCAGAATGACATTATGAATTCTCTTATGCATGTTGTCATAAACCCTGACAATGGCCCCTTGCCCAAATAGATTTTTTAATGACCTTAAATAGTTTCTCATAAAATATTTTCTTTTGCTCTAATTATTAAATTTACTTACTTCTAGATCTACAGACATCAATGTAGGGTACCCCACGTGATGGGTGGTACAAATAGGCCTATACCTATAAGCCAAAAAAAATAACTAAAATATTAGAAAGATAAACAATGCTAAATTGTATATGGAGTCCATGGATTGATCTGTAGCTATGATTTATTTAGGATACATAATAAATATATACTGGGTACAACTGCTTAGAACTCAAATTTTCTAGAGCATAGGTTCAATAGAGAAACAAAACTAGAAACTTTAAACTCTATAGAGTTGTACATAGAAATTTTTAAAAATATGATATACTTTTATATAAAAATATTTACAATTAATTCAAAAATTTCTTATATATCAGACCATTACCCACAAACACAAATTTGTTGCCTAGAAACCTCTTATACATTTAATTGTTACCCACAAACCCTCAGAATCATAAGCTATTGTACTTAAACCCAAAACCAAATATGATGCATAGTTAAACAAATTGTGTATAATATACTTGGCCTTTCTTTTTTCTACATAAATGTGTGGAGTTAGGGATCGATGGTCTATAGAAAAGTACAATGTTTCACCATTTTCAGGGAATCCAAAGCTATCATGAGGGGCACATCTTGGCCTATTTAACTGACTAGCGCACAACATAACCAGCCTTAAAGATCTGAATATACCTGCAACCACTGCACTTAGAATCTGCTAGAAAACCATTATAGTGCCAAATTTTCACATACACATTCAAACTATTAAAAATATAGACCATGACCTACATTATTTAAATTATACTAGAAACTATTAGTTTGAATGAGATGTACCAACTAACCATACCAGAAAAGGAAAAAGGTTGGAAATCTGTTTTGGAGGAGAGTTTTCCATGAGATCTTGAAGGATACATATCGAATTCAAATCTATGAATTCCACCTAAACTGAGTTAAAATGTCGGTGGCAATGAAATCTCCATTAAAAATATGATCGAGTCTACAAGTATTCTATATTGTGTGAACGATGGATTTACTACCCTGCCACAAGTCTGGGTCTAGGTACCAAGCATTACAAGATCATATGATCTTATTATTCTTCGATAATCCCTTGACTAAATGTAGAGAATCTGTTAGGCTTGACAATGGGATGTCATCGATTGATGAATGAATTCTGTAATGAGAGTGTGGGAGAACATGAAGCCCAAGTCAAATACCTCCAGCAAGAAACATGGATATATCCACACCCTTTTCTGGATTATCAGTTGTTTCACATACACAAACTGGCCTTTAATCCTTCCAAATGCAAAAATATTGTAGGTGCAAACAAATCATTTATCCTGACCCATCAGAAACATCGAGATTTGTGCAAGCTCCTGCTAACCATGTCTGGAACCCAACAATATTAAATGCATATCTATCATTTTCAAATGCTCTAAGTAATAGCCACCCCGGTTACATGCATAAATTAATGAGCAGCATTTAAAAACTGACAGATACGTTGGACGTTGGTAGGACGAATACATTCACCATTTAAAAATTTCACTGTTGTCTTATTTGCAGAGCAATGCATTTATTGTATTTATTGTTAATGATATCAGTGTTCCTTCCCTAAATAACATGTAAAGAATTTTAGTCAATCAAAATATAGATAAATATTTTTTTCATGATTTTTATAAAATTGTAAATTTTTTCATACACAAAAAACAATAATTTCTGATTAATCTAGAAAACAAAATTTATTCCAAAGTTGAAACATATTGAAGACTTAGATATCCCTCCAAGACTAATAACCCTCACCAATATTTATTCTCTAGATCTAGCTTTTTATTTTACTATTAGATACAATATTTTTAAAAGGAACCACTAACTTTTATCATACTGTTTTATTAATATAATACGAAAAGCCTGTGAATCAAAAATATTATATCGTTTTGGTACAGTCTATCTGACAGGCTTTTAAGCATGTTTAACGCTACCAAAGGCTTACACGACTTCCAATTCACCACGGTATTCCACTTTAATTAACTCAAAAGAGAACATCCTGAAGCCAGCTCATTTATATTCACAACTTTCGTGGACAGAAAACATGGAGAAAATCGAAATAATTTTAAACCGAGTTTGCGGAAAGTTAATTAATTGAAGTATCAACAGGAGTTTAATATTTTTTTGTTTCAAATTTGCTGGCAGGAATCGAATTCTAGCAAAACGAAATTCTACACGTAACTTTCAAGCAAAGAAAACATGGAGAAAATGGAAATAATTATAAAATCAGTGTGCAGAAAGTTGATTTACCCATCACTTTTCAGCAATAATATTGCCAGTGTCGTGTGCGAATCTGTTTAAAATATTCAACAACGCGGATTCATGTATTAACTAATTGAAGTGTCAACACCAGTTTAAGCTTTTTGTGTTTCAAATTTGCTGGCAAGAATCGAATATCTCTGGCTAAAATGAACCTGTCACAAAAAGCTGCAAGCAGCGGATACAGAAATCCACTGAATGTGCTTACAACCTACCTATATATTGATCGGGAGGCGTAAGGTTTAGATGTCTTCAACCTTGCATACTATTTACTACTCTGTCAGATTTACGCTTTGCTCTGAAATTTGCAGTGCTTTGTCGGATCTTGCCCACAGTATATTCTTTTCTCTCTGAATTTTTTGTCTGATCAGGCGGGCAGAGAAGTTGATATAAGAAAAGATTTTGTGAATTTCATCTATAAAGATGGTCGTAAAGCTGTTTTTACAAATGATGTTAGGAAGCAACTCAGGGAGAAAGGAGTATCACCGTGCTAAACAAGTCCGTCCAGTACGGCCTTGTGAATCTCAGACTTCATTTCATTCTTCTGACAGTGGGTATGGATCATCCCAACATAAGGACTGCAAGAGGCATGAAGATGAAGATGTAGATAAGGTTGCAGATGTTTTCATCCGAAAGTTTCACAAGAATTTGATGTTGGAGAAATCGGCATCTGAAGCTCGATACCAAGGATACCTTGCAAGAGCTACATAAATGATACTTGGGATAATTTCGATAGAATACTTGATAATAGTTGTGTGTTAACATGGAACAGTTTATATGTTTTTATGAATGGGGTTTATGGATATATTTTTTTTATATTTACTTTAAATGTTAATAGATACCATGTTCTATGTACTTTTTGATAATCAATCATCATCTGCTTTCATTTGTGATCAGTCCACCTCAATTGCTAAGGATATTTCAAAATGTAATATACAAATACCTAGGAAAAAGGGGAACATTATAACAACAGAGAACAATACATATGTACTAAGAACATTTCTGAATAGACTTTTCCCTGGGCTTGCATTATGTACTGCGAACTATTTTTTAATAGAGATACGTGACGTAGATTCATGGGTGAGATTCAAATCATGAAATTGCATATGGAAAAAGAAAGACTAATGTTTAGAGTACAAATAATGTTATTTTCTTATATATATTTGTTCAATATTAGTTAGTGTAAGAATTTGAAAGAATTGATGTTCTTCAATTCTTATTATTAAATCGAAAAAGTTGATCAATCAAATAATCATTGTATAATAAATAAAAATATCTTGTTAAATCCTTGTTTTCAGGCCTCTTATATTAACTACGGGATAGTGCCCCATAGATAAAGATAGGGGCCCAGATCCTAGATAAATAGGAGGCTTCCATCTCCGGATCAATGAACGCCACCCCCCAATAATATTATTAGTAAAAGTCGTTTTAAAATCCCTTCTAACTGGTAAAAGACCTACTAAGTTGAAGACAAACATAATTGAGTCACATTAAGGGTTTTTAGTATATTGAATTGCTAAATGTTTAATTTAATTACCTTACAAGAACACTCTCTACTAGAAATGAACCTTTAATGATTTTCATATTAGCAGAAAACCGAGCATAAAAACAAGAAAATAAAAAACTCAAATCCTCAGATTGCTACATCGATGGAAAAAACAAGATTTTATTAATCTTTTGATATTTCTTGATCTGTACATTCAAAGTTGTGCCCAAGAGATCTTTAAATAGATTTTCGTGGCAAATCAAACTGAAAATAAACTAATCTAAAACTAACTTCAACTACTACTACATGCAAGCTTAGCAAGGAGTAAGACTACTTGTTTAACTGTTTGAACTAACTGATCTCTAACTTTTTGTTAACTGTTATGCATGAGAGGAGGGAGGTGTAACTTGCAGTTAAGTTGTGAGTGGAGAAATTATCTCCAATTAATCTTCAGTTTCTAACACTCCCCCTTAATTTCTACCAGTAACTACTTCAGCATTTACAATGCCTAAATTTTGTCTTAGATAACCAAAGGTCTCCTTTGCTAATGCCTTTGTGAATATATCTACCAATTGATCTTTAGAGCTGCATAACTCCAGATAGATTTCTCCATTCTTTACTAACTCTCTGATAAAATGAAATCTTGTATCAATGTGCTTGCTCCTCTTGTGAAAAACATGATTTTTTGACAATACAATTGCTGATTTGTTGTCACAAAAGATTGGTGTTGACTCCTTCTGTGCTTGTAATAAATATGTCAATATTCTCCTCATCCAAGTTGCTTGACATGCTGCTAATGTGGCTGCTACATACTCTGCTTTAGCTGATGAAAGTTTCACTATAGGTTGCTTTTTAGATGCACATTTGACCAGACCTGTTCCTAAAATAAAGGCATGTCCAGATGTACTCTTCCTGTCATCAATGCTACTTGCAAAATCACTATCAGTATAAGCAGTCAAACTAAAATCGTTAGTTGTGGAATATAAAATTCCATATTCTATTGTTCCTACCACATATCTCAATATCTTTTTTCCATCTTGCCAATGTGAGTCTTTTGGTGACTCTATGAATCTAGAGATTAAACTGACCCCATACATGATATCTTGTCTTGTCGCTGTAAGATACATCAAACTGCCAACTAGTCTTTTGAATGTTGTAGAATCAACATTAGACCCTTTGTCTTCTTTGCTAAGTTTGGTCCCTGTAACAACTGGTGTAGGTGTTGGTTTACAATTCAGCATCTTAAATCTTCTTAACACATCCTTTGCATATTTAGTTTGACAAATAAATATTCCCTTCTCTAATTGTACAACTTCTATGCCCAAAAAGTACTTCATTAATCCCAAATCTATCATTTCAAATTCTTTCTTCATTGCTGATTTAAATGTCTATAGACAAATTTCTAGTGAAAATCAAATCATCAACATACAAACACACAATCAAAATCTGACCTTCTTTATTGATTTTTGTGTATAGTGTAGGCTCACTATTGCTTTTTTCTAAATCCATTGTTTGTTATATATGAATCAATCCTATTATACCATGCTCTTGGTGCTTACTTGAGACCATAAAGGGCCTTTTTGAATCTGTAGACTTTTTCTTCATGTCCTTGCACTTCATAACCTGGTGGCTATTTTACATACACTTCTTCATCTAGGAAACCATTCAAGAAAGCTGATTTGACATCTATTTGATATACATTCCAATTATTTTGAACAGCTATTGCTAAAACCATTCTAATAGTATCAAGTCTAGCAACTGGAGCAAATGTTTCATTATAATCAACACCATGTTCTTGTACAAAACCTTTTGCTACTAATGTTGCCTTGTGCTTTTCAACATTTCCATCTACATCAAATTTGGTCTTATAAACCCATTTGACTCCTATGCAATCCTTACCTTCAGGTAGATTAGTTAGATCCCATGTTTGATTTCTTTCAATGGCATTCATCTCTTCATCCATTGCTTTTAACCAATGTTCCTCATTAACTACTTCTTCATAATACATAGGATCATGAGTGAAAAGAGCAAAATTTGAACACAAATCTAATTTCTCTTCTTCTTGATTATAAATCTCATTCAAGTTTCTCATTTTCTTACCTTTAAATCTTGATCTTAAAGTAGCTAGAGTTGGATCTGATTCATCACATACTTGTGAATTTGGAGTAGGATGACATGCATGACCAAATGATTCACCTTGTGCTAAGCTCTTAGGTGTTCTTATTGGAGTGCTTGTTCCTGCTTGTGGAGAGGATTAATCACCTTGCAAATTTTGTTCTTCAGAAACTTCTTCATTTTGTGGAATTGGTGCTCCAATTGTGATGGTGCTACCATCCCATGCTTCTTCTTCCTTAAATTCAACATCTCTACTAATAATCACTTGCTTTGAAATGGGGTTATACAACTTATAAGCCTTTGATTCTTCACTATAGACAATAAAAATGGATTTCTCACCTCTATCATCAAGTTTTCTTCTTAATTTAGATGGTATAAGAGAATATGCTATACAACCAAAAATTTTGAAATGATGTACATTATGTTTTTTACCACTCCACACTTCTTGTGGAATTCGATCTCTGACACTCTTTGTTGGGCTTCTATTCAGAATATATACTGCACATGTTATTGCTTCTGCCCAGTATTCATTTGACAAATGTTTGGCCTTCAACATGCTTCTAGCCATCTCCATGATTGTTCTATTCTTTCTTTCTACTACACCATTTTGCTATGTTGTGTACTTTGTAGTCAGTTACCTTTTGATGCCATGATATCTGCAAAAATCTTGAAATTCATTAGACATATATTCACCTCCTCTTTCTAATCTAAGTACATTCATGTAATGGCCACTCTATTTTTCAACCATAGCCTTGAATTCTTTAAACTTTCCAAAGGCTTCAGACTTAATTTTGAAAAAGTATATCCAAGTCTTTCTGCTAAAGTCATCAATGAAGGTTAGAAAATAAGTACTACTTCCAAGTGATGGAATTTGCATTGGTCCACATAAATCACTATGGACTAGCTCCAATATTACCTTTGCTCTATATGAGCCTCCTATTGGAAAGCTCTCTCTATGTTGTTTTGCCAGAATACAACTGTCACATGAACTTCTTGGATGTTCTATTGGTGGTAATCCCTTCACCATATTTTTCTTCTATAACAAATTCAAACCTCCAAAATGTAAGTGTCCATACCTTAAGTGCCATAGTCATGATTCGTCTAGATGCATGGTTTTGAAGTGGGCTTCGTCTTCTCCTTGGATGCACTGAATTTGAAGAGGGAACATGCGATTCTTGGTCATCTCCACTTTTCCTATCAACCTGTGACTTGGAAACTTGTCTAGTATTGTGCAAACATTATCCATAAAAGATACTTTGTAACCTTTCTTTACTAACTATCCAATACTCATAAGATTATGCTTTAGTTGAGGTACAAAATACACATCAGGTATAATCCTTCTTTCACCATTTTTTGCCAAAACATTTATTACTCCTTTACCCATTACATCCACTTTGCTATCATTTCCTAATTTAACTTCAGATTTTATAAAATCATCAAGACTAGCAAAAAATCCTTTATTCCCTATCATATGATTACTACATCCACTATCTAAGAACCAAATATCACTAGCTTTTTCCTGAGTAACATGACAAGTGAGAAATAAGCTTCCAGGATTAGAACTAGATTCACCTGGATTAGAACTATATTCATTTGAGTAATTAGCATTTTGCTTGTCCACATATCTTTGTTTCTTTCTATAGTCACTTGCATAATGTCCATATTTTTTGTAGTAATAACATTGAATATTAGATTTATCAAACCTCTGTGAACTTTGCTGGAAGTGATTGTTGCCACATCCTCTATTGCTATAGTTTTGATTACTATTCTCACCTTGATCAAGATTGTTCCTTCCAGTTCTGCCTCTACCTCTTCCTCTAAAGTTTGACCTTCCTCTTCCTCTTCCTCTACCAAATGATACCTGTGACTTGAAAGCATTCTCAAGAGAAGTATTGTTATTCCTATTCATTCTAGATTCATGTGTTAACAAAGAGCCCATTAATTTATCTACAGATAACTGTTCCAAATCCTTGGTTTCCTCAATAGCTACAACTATTGCATCAAATTTATTGGGTAAACTCCTGAGTATTTTTCCTATGATCTTCTGATCCATTATTGTTTCTCCATTAGATCTAATTTGATTCACTATATTCAACACTTGACCCATAAATTGGTCTATTGAATCTGAATCATTCATTTGCAAATTTTCAAAACTTCTCCTAAGAGATTGCAATTTAGCAATTTTTACCTTTGTATTACCTTTATAGGTAGTCTCCAGGATTTTCCATGCCGATCTGGATCTCGTTACTGCTGCAATGCTGGAAAAAATAGATTCATCCAATGCCTGTTGGATTAGAAATAGAGCTTTTACATCTTTTTACATATTCTCTTTAAGTTCATCCTTTTGTGTTTGAGTTAATGCTAGATGGGCAGCCTCATCCTGTGGTTCTACAAAACCATTCTCTACCAAATCCCAAACTTCTTGTGAGTAAAACAATGTTCTCATTTTAATTGCCCAAATCATAATTCTTACCATTGAAAAGAGGAATTTGAGGCTAAGAAATACTATTATTCATTGCCATGTCAATCTCTAAAACGACTAAATTCTCCTTCTTCCTTTTCTTGACTTTACCTGTTGGTGTTTTTCCATGATCTAACTTTGAAATATATATTTTTTTAATTATTTACTCCATCAGCTGGGCGCTACCTTTCAACGACTTAGCTGGTTCTCCATGTCCCTTCAACACTCTTGCGCACTAACCTATGATCTGCCTATGCTCTTACCACAACCGTTTGGCTCTATGATTTCTTCTGTCATCGGCCAGCTTGGGACTTTGCGTGAGTTTTGACTGGAAATTTAGCATGCATTGCTTGCACCTTCCCTATGACCTTGCACTTCAACCTGCACTTTTCCTTAGTCTTTCTTTCCAACAGCCTGCGCTATGCTCTGTACTTCTATTCTACTGTGTGTTGACTTCCTACTGACTGCTGCACCTACAAACCTATGAACTGCTCCTTTTATGACCTCCTTTCTTAATGGGCACCACTCCTTGGTGCTCCATGTTGGCTCTCACAGCTATGCTTCTTTCCCACACAGTTATTTGAAGATGTTCTTCCTCACACCTGCGCTCTGATACCAATTAATTATCAGAAAATAGATCATAAAAACAAGAAAATAAAAAACTCAAACCCTCAGATTGCTACAGCAATGGAGAAAACAAGATTTTATTAATCTTTTTGATCTTTCCTGATCTGTACATTCAAAGTTGCGCCTAAGAGATCTTTATATAGATTTTCTTGGCAAATCAAACTAAAAATAAACTAATCCTTAACTAATCTAAAACTAAATTCAACTACGACTACATGCAAGCTTACCAAGGAGTAAGACTGCTTGTTTAACTGTTTGAACTAACTAATCTCTAACTCTTTGTTAACTGCTGTGCATGAGAGAAGGAGGGAGGTGTAACTGGTAGTTAAGTTGTGAGTGGAGAAATTATATCCAATTAATCTTCAGTTTCTAACATTTTAACACTATCAATCAATTTACAATTCTAGGAGTTTTACACAAATCGATTAGAATTGATGGTGACATTATTAAATGATTAATTTTTAATAAAATATTATAATTATATATATTTATAATAAATATTTAGTTATGTATGTATATATTTGATATTTGAAATTAAATAATATAAGATTTAATAAACATATTGTAAATTTCAACTTATAAATTTATAATTAAAAAGGATTGGAAATTTGCACAAATTATTTATTTTAATTAAAGTAAGACATTTTAAGTATATGTAAATTTTGATGAATGTATGAAGTGCTCAGATGTTTCTAACAAAAGATAAGAAATGTAATGAATTATTTGAGACATATATTGGCAGCTCCTATTTGCTTCTTTTCTCTCTTTCATTTCTACAATGTGACACTTCCAAATATTTTATCAAGAGATACTAGACAAGGTGATAAAATAATGATGTGATTACGTTCTCAACAAACTTTAAGACCATAAAAATAAACACTGATTGATTTTTTTAAATGAAGTCAATTAATTTATTAAAATTTGACAAAAAGAGTTCATATAATAAATACATGATTATTCTTTATATTTGTGATGTATGGGTCTACAAATAGTTGAAAACAAGTTTTACACCATAAACCCTAGAATGTTGGTGTGATGGACAATGTTATGCTTCGAGTGCATGTTACAAATTGTATAATGCCTAGATCTTACCTAATCAATAGTGATCCAAACACAAATTTGAATATATAAGTCTGATTTATAGAATAATGCAACATCTATATATTTTGAAAAATATGGAAATATACATATGTGTATAAATTTTAGTAAAACTAGGAATCTAACTACATGTGATCAGATTACATAAGGTTAAACCAATAAGCAGGGAGACTCCTAAACAAAT
>JARHVA010000537.1:4945000-4952500 GCA_037957365.1 Torreya grandis | reverse complement strand
CTTAATATCAACTTCAATACACTTTCCCAATCTATCTATTTTTTTTAAAGAAGTCTTGAGATATATAGGTATATTAGGGAGTTGTACCCTATTGATATTTTTGTAATTGAATGTGTATTTGTATCAAATTATGGAAACCAAAAAATGAGGTAAAGACCCATCATTCCTCAGAGCTAAGGACCATTTATTCAAGATAGTTTATAATTATATTTGATTTAAATAATATTAAATCTATGTGTGGGACATTCAATTCAATATTTAAATTGAAAATATATTTCATTTGAAATAACTATCAAAAATCAATAGAAAATAATGCATGCCCATCATGGCCTATTAATAATGACTATAAAAAATAAATGTGTCAATAAAGATATCAATTATAATAAGAACTTGTCAAGCATAATGACTATTGTGATATTTCATTTTTTTCTCCCTCTAATATGCATAGAAGAAAATTTACAAATTAGTCATGTTTATGGGCTAAATCAAGAAATAATTTTTTATTTTGAATCCAATAAACTATTAATGGAGTGTAATAAATATATAGTTTTAATTAGTTATTTATAGAAAAAATTGTCACATATATAAATATTCCTTACAAAGTCCTTAAACACACACAATTCATAGACTAACAAACATCATAATGTTATCCAATGTTTTTACAGGGATTTGATTCAACCCAAATTCTTTCTCCCAAATTTATGTAATGATATTCAATATCTATTAACCGTAATAGTTTCAATATATAATTTTGTCACAATTTTTTTGACTTTTTTCTCAGAATCATAAAGAACTATTTATATAATTATACGATCACCTTATTACACTAATTTATCACAAAAACTTAATAAGATATTTAATATTAAATTCCATAAATAAAACAAGATG
Organism: Torreya grandis; assembly: GCA_037957365.1. Classification (NCBI taxonomy): domain Eukaryota; kingdom Viridiplantae; phylum Streptophyta; class Pinopsida; order Cupressales; family Taxaceae; genus Torreya; species Torreya grandis. The sequence goes on along the minus strand of JARHVA010000537.1, from coordinate 4,951,612 downwards.
TACTACCATAATTAAAAGTACCCAAAAAAATTGAATGATCCATAACACATCTCCATGTCAAATAGTTTTAACTTTGTTATTTCTATTGTGGAACATATCGTTTGGTAAATATTATTTTCTTACAACAAATTTCTGCCAAATACACAAATGACTCGAGTTTAACTATCATCTTATCGAAGTTGAAAAAAATGTACATGTTTAATGCTTATTAATTAGATGATTTTTTTAATGAGATGTAATGAGATAACTAATTTCCCAAGAAGCATATATATATATCCTCATATAACCTTAGAATTAAAAAAAAACTTGTAATAGCAAAAAAAAAGTAACATGTTGATTAGAAACATACCACATATTACTAATAATCTAATCATGTTTTTGGTTGGTTGAAGATATCTTGTAAACATAATAAATAGTTATCATACATTACAACTAGGTGAAATAATTACACTTTTGACCTTTTTCAGTGGTCTTGGCTAATGACATGTTGAATAATATACACATGCAAGTACACAACATGTCAAAACTGGGTCAAATTATGTCCTCCGATAAATTATTCTCTTCATTATTATGCCAACCCCATTTCTCCTTTCATTGACCTCCTATTTATGTGTTATAAAATATTTTTTTCACCTTTAATGAAAACTAAGAATACTATATAATTCTAGTGTTTTATACCCATGATTTTCTTACTGTGGGGGCATCATTCCTTCCCTTCATGCTCATTATCTACACTTCATAATGTAAGTCATATTCACCTCTATGCATGATAAATATATTTTGTTGCACAACCTCATTTTACTTCACCTTCAATGAGTTTAAAATATGAATTCAACTTTCCTTTTCCATTTGTATAGTATTCTCTTTCTCACTGTACAACTTCTTAAGATAATCTTCCACAATCTCCTTAATAAATAATTTCATCCATTTATGGAGTTACATCACACAAAAACCTATTTGTCTATCTGTAAATATTCATCTCCACTTTGCATTTATATTACACAATGCTAATATGATCCTCCATTAAATATGAGACACTGAAAGAATTTGTATGTTTAATGCATGCCAAACCCAAATTAATCACCATAATCTTAAACATAATATTTTTCATTCTTCCTCTATCCACCAAAAGTTTATAGTATTTACTCTTTTTCTTACACATTTATTGAAAATATGTCCTCTAACCCACCTCCTCATGATTTCATGTGAACTTTAAGAACCTTCTCATGAAAACATAAATTATCTTTTTGATTAGTTCAACTATATGATGCCCTAAATTGTTTTATCCACTTATAGGACTTTTACACTATTACCACTACCTTTTATTTACCATTGACATGTACATGAGGGAATTAATATCCAAAACATTTAAGTTCATTAAACTTAAAACATATTCCCCCAAAAAAAAATCTGCTATGTTTCCTTCACATACAAGTTCTGCTTCTATATATTTACATTTGGGTAATGAATACAACTTCATCACTCACCCCCTCACACACCACTTTTTTTTAATTTATCACCTATAATATCACATTATTCTACCTCCATGTCAATTTATCCTAAACTCTTAACACATATTGATATACTTCCTCTACCATTTACATTCTCATTGTCCTAATATAATCTTTAATTACCCATCACATTTTTTTGATATATTTTTCAATCTTATCTTTGTCCATATCATTTTGAACCACATGGATATTTTCCTACTAAAACTCCTATATATAATATTTTGTGCTAAAAATATTTTTACAAATATTATGAAACCTCTCCAATAGGTCTAACTATTAATCTCCATGAATACATTTACCTTTCCATTTATTAACCATTCTCTCACAATAGATGATTATGTTTTTAACTTTGTGATTCTTATTATAATGTAATAGGGATTAGTGTGCCTTAAAAAAAATTTTACCAAAAAATTTATTTAATTATTTACTACTGCATCAATCTCGAATTAATCCTTCATTTATGCATACCAACTTATTATCTCTTCTAGGTTTAATGTTATTTTAAAACATGAAACCTCCATCAGTATTCCTCTTCTAATCTTGGATATGAATTTGATAATCTACCATTCAGCCTCATATAGTTACTCATAGACTAGTCCTAGTTTTTCTTCATCCTCCTTTTTTAATTTTACTTATACATTTAACAAATCATCCCTTCAAAAAAATCCTATCCTTTTATATTATAAGATTTCCATTGAATCCAACATTGTATACATTATTAATTACATATTTATGATCTCATTATGTGTGTATTCATATTTATTACTAACTTACTTAATATACCAAATATTCATGGAGTTTTCTTGAATGGTCATAGTATCAAATCTATTGTTACACCTCTTGAAAATAGATGTAGTTTAGACACTTTGTTTAATTGTCTTTGTAATTATAGATATAATTTTACTCCATTATTTGAAAATTTTCATAGATCATTAAACTATCTCATCTTGTTTTTTCTCTACCCACTTTTTAGAAAAAGAGCACCCCAAACTATCAATCTTGAAACTTAGATTTTTTTGATATAATAAAAAATGATACAAGAATGGTTTGGTATTTCAATTAAAATATGTATTCTACCATGAAAATCATAAATAATTATTACAATGGTTATTTTTTTTTTAATTAAACAACAAAAGATAAATTTCAAATATAACCAAATTGGGCATAGAACACACACATCCCACATGATTGAAAACATTACAATGTTAAATATATGTCTAGGCAAGGACATGATTTTACCCAAATCCTTTCTCCCATGTTTAAACATTAATATTTTTTATCTATTTACATTAACATATGGAATCTATACTTTTTATCATACCTTATCTATTTACATTAAGATATGGAATCTATATTTTTTAACATACATTTTGCATGTATCATATAAAGACATGTACATTTATCTATTTATATAGTCACAAAATCCACATACTAACTTTAATTAATCAAAACAAACCTATAATAGCTTAAATGTTAAATTATACTAATACATCATGACATAATACCATAATTTAATGTAAAATAAAAATCCAATAACCCATAACACATTGCCATATGATGCAAGATTAAATATTATATTTCAAATTTTAAACATATCCTTAGGTAAGTATTGTTTTCATATTGTAAAGTGCTGACAAGTGATAAAATGAATAAAAATCAATTTCAATAATAGTTAAATTGAAAATGAAGTTAGGTATTCAATGCAGATCAACATTTTTATTTTATTTTGAGATGCAGTAAGAAAACATGTCTGTGAAAATCATATAGATATTTAAACAAACAAATAATATATCAATAACTTGTAGTATCAATCAAGAGTATGTTCATGCTTCAAAACACACAAAAACCCATCAAAACATGTAAGGGACCTACTTCCACTTATTGTTACTAGCATACTCATGTTTTTCATTGATGGAAGAATATTGATAGTCTTTGATGCTCCTGCATCACATTCACTCTAGGTTTTAATGAAATGTTCATTCATGATAATTAAAGTATACCAATGTTTTTGTGAATGGTGAAATGGAAGAAGTGACTTCGAAAATGAAACTATAATGATAAATTTATAGAGATACACAAAGTAGATTCATGGGTGAGATTCAAATCATGAAAGTGCATATAGAAAAAAAAAAGACTAATGTTTAGAGTACTTGTAAATAAATTAATGTTATTTTTTATAATTACTTATTCAATATTAATTAGTATAAGAATTTGAAAGAATGGATGTTCTTCATTTCTTGATATTAAATTGAAAAACATGAAAGATCAAATAATCATTGTATAATAAATGAAAATATCTCAATAAATCTTAATTTTCAGGCATCTTATATGAACTATAGAGAGAGTGATAGGATTTTTCCATCTCTAAATCAATTAACAGTCCCTCTCTCTATTTTTCCTTAAAAACAAGGTTAACCTCCTAATAATATTATTAGTAAAAGTCATTTTAAAACTCTTTCTTACTGGTAAAAAGACTTACTAAGTTAAAAACCACCATAATAGAGTCATATTAAAGGTCTTTACTATATTTATTTACTAAATGTTTAATTTAATTACCTTACAAGAACATTCTCATTCTCATGACTAGAAATTAAACTTTAATGATTATCGACACTCTAACAAATAATTTAAATATTAAAAAAATTCCACAAATAAATAAGAATCGATTGCGACAATACTAAATGATAAACATTTAATTATGAATGTTAAAGATATATATTTATAGTAAATATCTAATTGTATGTAATATTTTGAATTGAATAATATGAGATTTGGTGAAAATATTTTAAATTTTATCTTATAAATATATAATTAAAAAGGATTTAAAATTTTCATAAATTATTTATTTTCATCAAAGTAAGATGCCTCAAGTATCATGGCACTTTTTAAAAATGCATGAAGTGTCCAAATGCTTTTAATAAAAAATAGAAAATGTAGCAAATTATTTGAAGAATGTATTGACATAATCTAATTGTCTATTTTCTCACTTTGATTTGTGCATTGTGATATTGTGTTGTCACCTTCTTTGACCTTTCAAGATAAACATATGAATTCTGTGAAAAGTATAAATAATTCAAATATCTATAACTCTTCTTCTAAATGTCATAATGTGTAAACCAAAAATATGATTGTTACTTCTTCTACCCTTTACCCTATTATTGAAAATAATGATAGCATGTATAATCCACTCACAAATGGTGGAGATACACAGTTCATTCCACCTACACATGATCATATGTTTCATAGTAGTAAAAATTTAAAATATTCTTCTACTCCTCCTATTGAGAATTAAAATGATAGTTCTTCTTCTCTTCCATCTACAAGTAAACTAAATTTATTATTTTAATGAAACTTGTATTGATAATGCTTAATATGATTTTATTGAAGAAGAAATTTATTTTATTCTTCTCTCTACTTCACCCATCTCTCATATAAAAAAAATTGCTTATTAAATGCTAATTAAAGTAATAATATATCTTCAGATAAAAATTTGAAAACTTGTACTCATGTTCAAGTTTACATGGCATACATTTTCATGATAATAATGTGTTTTTTATTCTATTTTCATGTGATACTTATTTTAAAATTAACAAAATAACAGATACCAATGAATCTCCCCCACCCCTCCTTACTACAGAAGCACTTTTTCCTCATTCTAACCTCCATGAGGGTGATAGCCAATTTCCCTCTCACCAAGTCCCTGATATCACCTTTCCAAATGTTAATGTGACCCAAATTAATACCTCTAATAATGCTCCATGAGATAGTATACCAATGGCTAAAATTAACAATAAGATCTAGTGCTTAAATGAACCTCTTAATGATTTTAGCATACCTCCTCATGAGTTAATTTCCTTGATTCATGATGTCGGTACTTTACAATAGTAAGTACATCATATCACATTGAAAAGAAGAACATACTACTCTTGGGTTGATTCCAATGCTTTCCATGTAAATCCAATTCAATGAACAATCATCAATTTTAATACAAAATTAGTTTCAGATACCAACAATATCGAAGTTCAATGGACATGGAGACTTATACTTGAACCTCAAAGCTTGTTGAAAGTCCATGACACATATCATTGGTAGTTTGTATCTCCTAAAATTGTATAGGATGAGGCATTAAATTGGTTCAATCATTCACTCTCTAATGGTTCTATATATATATATATATATATATATATATATATGATGAGTTAGAAGAAGTCTTTCTCATGCATTATATCTCAAATAAGGGACCTTGAGTCACATATGAGAGGTTGCCTTCAGTACACTACGGTGAGTCAAAAATACTAAATATTACATTCTATGATTAAAATCATGTATTCAACAGTTGGTATACCAACTGAAAGATTTAGAAACATAGTATATCTTTTCTAGAGGTCTCATTTTCCCTCTTACTAATAAATTTTATGAGACATTCAAATCGTTTCAGCATCTATGTTACATAGATATGACATTGGAGAAGAAGTTGGGATTAGTTGATATACATTTAGAGGTTGATTTTGATTTAGATCTCTCATAGTCATAATAATCCAATATGGTACAATCACCTAATCCACGTATGATTAATAAAATATTAGAATAGAAACAACTAAATAAGATAGTCAAAAAAGGAAAAGATCTACTCCACAAATCATCTCCCATAATGAGTAGATCATAGGACACTAGTATAGTGGATATATAGTTTTTAGATAGAGATAGGCCTCATGATAACATACTTACATTAATAGATAGGGGGTTAATTACACTTTCTCCTAATAATCATCATCCATCACATCAATTGCATAGAATAAGGAACAAACCATATTAGAATTATCATTAAGTCAATGGACATTAAGATAATATTTTTATTACACTTAGATATACTATTGAACAATATGTTGATATAGGCATTATAGTGTTCTTATATGGGTAATCAAGATCTCCTTATCCACACTCCCCTAGATTGCATTCCTTTATGAGTGAGTTATCCTAGGACATTCCTTTCAAGGATAAATTGGTTACTCATCACATGATCTTGTGCACCACATATTTAGCAGAGATAGAAACCAAATCACAGAGATCAACTTAGTTATATCAACATGGTGACAAAATG
>JARHVA010000537.1:4882500-4937500 GCA_037957365.1 Torreya grandis | reverse complement strand
AGGATACTTATGCATATATAAAATAAACTAAAGAAAAATTCAATCATCTCAAGCCACTTTTTAAGAAGTACAGAGGTAAGATGAGAGAGTATGATCAAGAATAAGATTAAAATAAGATCATGGTCTCAAAATTTAAGGATATTATAGATGAGTGCATCAAAATCAATAAGGATATAGAATCCTTAAATTCAATCTCAAGATAAAAATATGATAAATAGAAGATTATCATTCTCGAGGATCAATTAAGGGTTACAAAGATAAAACTGAGTTCAAAAGAGGAAGAATTTAGACATCTCAAAACATAGTTAGAAGAGAGGAATGCCAAGTTGAGTTCAAAACAAGGTGATCATGATGAGTTGAAGTCCAACCTTTATTATATAAATATTATTGAAGATAAAGTATGTATATTGAAGGATGACATGGCTAAAGAAGCTAAGATGGATAAGGAGACTATCCAAGTTATTAGAATTCAATTAGAGGCTACAAGTTCAAGTATGAGAGATAAATAGGATGAGATCATTCAATTTGAGACCAAGCTAGATTCTTTGATGGATGAGCATGAGAAATTTGTTATCAAGATAAACAAGATTGAGAAAGATCAAGAGAGGTCATCTCAATATAAAAAGGATGCAAGCACCAATATCAACAAGAAAAGTTTCATTAGGAAACCAAGAGCCATGAGGTATGAAAGATATTTTAAAGGTCATTGTTATGCTTATCATAGGTTTGGTCATAAGGAAAGAAACTATAAAAGGAAGAGTAGATGGTTAGATAGAGGTATGGATAATGTAGTCTATCATAATTGTCATTACATGGGAATATTGCTAGATTCTTACCTAGAATGCATGAGAAAAGATTAACCCAGGTATGGAGACCAAAGATAGTTAAGCTTGAGAATAATGAACCTAAGAGATAAGATGGTATATTTGATGAGTTTTATAATGTTCATAAAGTAGAATTTATGAATGATGTTAATTTTTTTTATTGCCATCAAGTTGGTCATATTGCAAGATATTATAAAAGTAATCTATCAAGTCATAATAAGGTGCAAGGACATCCTAGAGTAATCAAGAAAGGTCAATCCTTGGTATGGAATCCTAAGGAAGTGAACACATAAAAAACTAATTCAATTGAGATAAAAGACCAAGGTGGATGGCTTACTAAAGGAAAAGAGGAATCAGATATGAAGAAGGTTTAGGAATTCCAAGAGATTGTGCCATCTATCTAGATAGAAAAGGAGAATCAAAAGTTAGTTCAAGTTGAGCTCAAAAAAATACCAAGGTACTAGTTGATGCTAGTTTTGAGGTATGTATGGATCCAAGAAAACATCCTACTATTGTTGAGCAAGTTTCATGCATATAGAATTAGTTGTCAATGATCATTGATGAGGTTATTTCTTCAAATGAATATTTGTTCTCTCCATGTATTGTTAATTCATTCCTAAAATAAAAGGAGAATATTATAGTAGATGAGCAAGTTTCTTCTCTTAAGCTTAAGAATAATAAGAATAAATATTAGTGTTAGATGACCAAGGAGGAGAAGGAATATGAGGAGTTATGTGCAACTCCTAGATTCACAATGTTCTAGGACATTATGGATTAGAGTGTCTTTATATAGGCTTCAAAGTGACACTTGACAAGCAAGAGGAAACATGATGGATACCAGTTAAGCTTTGGTTCATGTTTTAGGACAAGAATATCATTTGAAGATGCACATGATGTGAGGGGGAGCATATGTGATATTTTTTTGTCATGGTTGGGATATGAAAAAGTCTACTATAGATGTCAACTCAAGCATGATGATATGATGACTTGATCAAACAAAGTCAGTTTCTTTGATAATATATTGAATCCTCATGTATAAACAAATGGGGAGATTTGTAAATGGTCAAGTCATAATAATAGAGGATTGTGTAGTTGAATATAAGAGAGAAGTTATGGAGGCTATAGACACCTAAAACTAGCCACTAATAACCTCCGAGTAGGCTTCAAACCAATTTCTACCAAAATATAATAATTTAACCTAAAAACACTCAAATGCATTAAATAGTTAGAATATGTCATATACAAGTGCTGAATTTAGCCAATGTATCCCTAAATGGGGAAATAAATTTTATGAGATATCTAACTTTGATCAGATCATTTTTAATCAAAATGATGATTTTGCACCTAAGTTCTTTGGATTGCTCTTTTATACCAAATTTCTTGCACAACACACATGCCTTTATTATTTTGTGTCGATAACATCCTAAATGGGAAATGGTTCCAACACATCTAACCTTGCATTCTAATTCCAATCCATTCAACTTTTGATCTAAGAATATGATATTTTAACCAATTGCCAAGATTTGCACCAAAATTGATAAATCATGTTTAAGTCTACTAAATTTAAATCAAGATCTTAAGTTAATTTTCCATGGAGCTTGTTTAATATTTCATTAATTTAAATTAATATTGAATATCTGCATCATTATGGGAGGTCATTTTTATGGAAGGCATCCCTAGACCATAAATGCAATAAATATCTGATTAATCCCTCCTCTGCCTCTTTATCCCGAATATTTGTGATGGCATTTATTAATTTTACCCTCCGAAATTGAATGGATTATTATCCACACATCTTCATCTTGACATGGATGGTTCAGGTTCATTCTAGTCATTTGAAAAAATCTATAAATAGGAGGCCTCACCTCATAATTTTAATCTTTTTGGTTTAGAGTTATAATACTTAAAATATTTAAAAAACCATTTTATATAGTTTTCTTATGCCCAATTATTGAGAGAATATTGAAAACCCTAATCCATAAGCCAAATGATTCCAAGAGAAGGTGGAGGATAGTAAAAGGTCCATTGATAAAGACCTTTGAAGCACATGTCGAGCAAGCCAACAAGAAATCCTTTGGATCATTCAAGGAAGGTGGGAAATCTTGTTTCTTGTGTTCTAGTTATGTTTTTGACAATGATAATATCATTAATCTCCCCCTAATATCTAGGCATACGGTGTTATCATTAGTGTGTTTTATTTTGGATTTGATTTCATGTACTAATATGATACTAATATCCCCTTATCAGATTCCTATGTTCATAAATGGAATGTTCAATGGGATCTAGCCCCAAAAATTTGATCAAATATCTCCTACAAGAAACATACTAACCATTTTCATGCATAATCTTAGAGTGTGGAAACAAAATGAGTGAAAAGTTTTTGTAAAAAGACATTTTTGGAAGTCATGTTTTATCACTATAGATTTGCAATATTGTCCTCTAGAACACATACCCACAATTAACACAATCATGATTTTTTATTAAAGTAGCAATATTAAATTTAATTAGGGTTCTAGACTAGTTAGTTCTCTATTTATAGGTCAAATTATGATATTGCAATGCCATGACTTGACAGTTATGATATTGCAATGCCACAATTTTGCAAGTTATGATATCATCATTTGTAGTCATGATATTGTAATCCCATAACTCTATAGACATGATAATGTAATCATATGACTCCACAGTCATGAGATTTCAATCTCATGACTCTATAGTCATATGTTTACACTGTGAGTTGTGGTATTGAATTATGGAGTCATGATATTGTAGTGTGCAGACCCAAGAGATAGTAAGCCATCTTTTGGAGCTTGGTTTGGGGTCATAAAGACACTATTTTTGATGATTTATATTTTAAAATGTGTTTTCTCCTAAATCTTTAGAATATGATATCAATTTAACTTCAAGTTTCTTATATTTTTCACAAAATCTGGAAATAGGAGTTTGAACCTTTTTTATTTTTCTAATCATCATTGCTTGCTTTCATTGAATTGTGTTTTCTTTGTCTAATCATTCCCTTGCAAGTTTTATTAATATTTTGTCTAACCAAGTCTAATCTAACATGTTTTCTTTCTTGAGGTTTTTCCTATGGGTTGACAGATCATCCAAACCCAAGAGCATAATTTTAAACTTTGATTGTCTCATTTAAAGAAGAGCTTCAATGCTAAACAACATGATGACCATTTTATTGCAGGGCCTACTTGAAAAGTGCCAAATCATGTTTAATTAGATATTTTTATACCTCTTTTCAGATGCTTAAAAATAATTTGGAATATTTCATTCGGTGCTTAAAGAAAAATTTTAGGGTATTTACTTAAATATTTATGTTATTATTCTTTCAAATATTTGTAACTTAAGGCCAAGGGGCAAATAACACCACTAAATATTTGATTTTAGTGCTCTAAAATTGAACTCGCTTCTAAGTTTTCATTTTATGAAATTTAATCATTATATTCTCAGTTATATTTATTTGATAAAAAATGAAGTTGTGCATGTATGCTCTCCCCCCATCCCCTATAGGGAACTTGTGAGATCAAAATCACCATCTTCATTACAAATTACCTTAGTCTAAATGCATAAAAGAGATGTTGTAAAGGCTCTCCCCAATACCCACATGGCCTTGGTGATATAGAAACAATTATAAATCTCTTTTACTTTTTATTTCATTGCATCTTAGATTGTGAGTAGGAATTAATTACCTCCCATAAGTTCTATAGGGAAGCCCTGATTAAAGAATTCATATTTTGAAAATGTCTTCAACGCCTCTCCATGGGGGGTATATAAATTTGGATACCCTCATTAGGATTATGGTTTGAGTGGTTAAACCATCTCTATTAGTATAGGTTAAGCCTAAAATATTTGAGAATGTTGAACATCGCACTACGCTGAGCAAGTGATAGATATAGTTGTTATAAAAATGGCAAGACCTTTTTACAATAAGTCATATGATGAAGACCCAAATGACATGCACTTATTTTATATGCTAACATGAAAGTCATATGCATTTGATCCATCTAGACATTTAAAAACTTGTTAATTTAGTTAACCCCACTTTCCCACACCTTATCAATTTAGGGATTAAGATGATTAATTATCTGATTTGTCTTTGCCTTAGATTACTTGGTCTTGTTTGGAGTCAATATTGTATGTTAACATAAATCCATAACCAAACACATTGTCCACCATTTTCTTGAATAGGGAGGTGTTATGTTGCCTAAGTGAAAATCATTTTTTTCTTTGTTCAAAATTTTATCATAAAATTTGTGTCATATCTTCCATTTTGGCATAGTTATGTTGCCCATTTGAGTCTAAACCATTAGCCCAATTTTCTTAAGTCCATTAATAATTTGAATTTGAAATTGTAATTTTATAAGTTCATAAGGTTGATGTGTTAAGTAGGTTATCCATTTGCATTAAACTTGAGGGATCTTAGATTCAATTTCTAGTTTGAATTGAAGGCCATTGTTAGACTCATAATCTTTATCATCATTTGGTAGGACTAAATTAATCTTGCATATGACTCATGCACTGATTCTTAGGATACATTTTGTACTACCTTTCCTATTTCCCATTTATCTTGAGTTCATTTGATACAACGCTTTGCCTTAGAGATTTGTCAAACAAATTATGTTTATGTCATTTGGGTTGAGGAGAGTAGTTTTACACTATTGAAATCATTTTAATCCACTTTTCCTTAGATTCTTGAAGCAGAAATTTATCACACCTTGTGATTAGTTTAGCATTGTTACACTACTCAAATTATTTCAAAACTTATTTTATAGGACTTTTTGCATAGAGTCCAACTTTTCCAAACATTTTAAACCAATTCAAGATTTCTTTGTGAGCCTTTATTTATTGTAGTTAAGATGATCACCATTGTATAGTTTCTTGGTCAAAATAATCTAGTTTGTGCCATTATTTGGGAGAAAAAAACTATCTCCAAGTGCCTTTTATTTCATACCTCAACTTAGTGATCAAGTTTATGACCAAGATTCAAATGCCTAGTTTTTTTAGAAGTGTTTCAAATATGTTAGATAAATATCTCCTCTTTGTTTGAGCCCAGATTTTGACAGCATGTTTGGCCAAAAGAGCTAGAAACTTTTTTTTCCTAGTTTAGACTCATTTGAAACACCTTGACCCTAGAATTTGGCAGTTCTATTTATAGTCCTTTGACTTGACCTTTTTATGTGAGACGTGTCATGTTAGATACTTGATGTTAGATTGTTTTATCACAAATAATTGCATCAATATTTATGGATAAATATATCCATCCTTTTGACTGTGACTTAGGAATTTGACTCAAGAGAGGATAGTTAGTATGGTGTTAGTTCCAAAATGAAAACAAAGTGAAATAAACCCACTAATAACATAACATCTCTAGGCTTAGACACTAGGGAGAGATTATTTAACAAGATAAAATAATAATCAAAACTAAACATAAAGGAATAAAAACATAAGAATTCTTTTCACCTTCCATGGATGCTCCAAATGCCTTTGTAATGGTGACATACTCGGCTTATGCTTTAAGAGGTATTATTTAATGGAGTTTGGCTACCTTAATCTCCTCTTGGAACCTTTGACATGTGGGTTAGCTTGGATTGGAATCAATTTGGAATTATAACACTAGTTAATTGAAGCTTTTGTCACCAATCCTACATTATAAATTTTCACTAATTAACCTTTTAAATGATGTTTTAAGGCCTCCTATTTATAGATTTTGGGATTTGATCAGAATCAACCTCAACCATACATCTCAAGATTGAGATTTGTGGTTGAGGATTAATTTGATTTTGTAATTAAAATTTGTAATTATCCTCATCATGACATTAGAAGAAGGGGAAATTAAGAGGCATGGAGGACATCATGGAGGGCATTGATGAGGTATGGAGGGCATGAATCCTTTTATTTGTGGTATTTATGGCCTAGGGATGTCTTCCCAACAAATGAGGTCACTTGATGATGCAAATGTTCAATATTCATTTACAAAACAAAGTATTGAACAAGTCTCCATGGAATTATTAATTAGGCCTTGATTTGGGTTAATTAGCTCTTAAGCATGATTAAGCACATTGTGCACAAATTACCAAAATTGATTAGAATGCCTTTTTATTTCTCCTAAAGTTTTCTAAATTTGAATTATAAGTCCTTATCAAATGCATTAGATACGTATTCCCATTTAGGATGTTGCCAATAACAAATAACAAAGGCACAATCCTTGTGTAAAATATCTTATAGGAAAGAGTAATCTAGAGCACGTGGGTGCAAAATTAGCATATTGATTTGAAATAAACTAATCAAAGTTAGCTATCCCATAAATTGTATTTCCCCATTTAGGGATTCCCTCAAAAAATTGGCACTTTAATATATCATTTTCACATCATTTTATGTGTTTAAGTGTTTTTAGGCCAAATTGTGCATTTTAGGTAGAAACTAGCTAAAAGCCTAGTTAGAGGTTGTCGGCGGCCAGTTTTAGGTGTCTACAGTTTGCCCCTATTTAAGAAGATGTTGGAAGCTATAACCAAAATAAAATCTTCTCAAAGAATGAGAAATGGCTTGTATTCCAAAAAGAAGATGATGACAAAAGAACAAAGCTCCAAATGATTTTGGGAAGCCTATGATGATGTCCCCTTTAGGGAGTGGCCATCACATTTGTTGATGGGTGGTCCCTAAAAAAGAAATAAGAAGAAAGGTGAAATTAACCCATGGATGAGATTAATCCAAATGAGAAACTGCATGCATGCATTGATGTAAAAGGGATACTGATTTTCCCAAAGGTAGATATTATCAGGAATATAAGTCAAAATAATTATCTGCCCATAAGTGGTTATAACCATTAAGAGAACTAGATTGGCTAAAGATGATTGTGCCCTAGTTAGGGCTGATTAGCAAGCATAACTCGAGGATATAACCTATAATATAGACTAAAGATGAGTAGGTGTAAAGTGATGAAATAGATGAATAGAATAATGAGACTGATCAGTGTGAATGATTTAGTTGTACCTTCTAATAAGGAGATACACGTCCTGAATAAAAATGATACGACTAGAATGGTCATTGCGTTAATTTGAAAAATGGTGGGATGGAAGGATTTTCCAATGTGCTAAGGGGAAAATTATGTGGCTCTATTGATTATAGACCTTTTTGAAGCTAATTTTTGTTCTAGCATGTGATGCTAGGCTTCATGATAGAACACCATAAAAACTATCCCAAAATATTTGTAAGGACTAACTCTTGATCCAATAAACACTCAAAAAACAATGCATCAATGGTAGAAACCATGATCACAATGTTGATGAATGAATATGGATAGACTCAATAATAATATGTGGAAGGAATCATCCAATGAACACATATAGACTGAGTCGAGGGAATAGTGTTGAAATCAAACAAACAAGAAAAAAAAAACAAATTAATTAAAAAACAAAAAAACAAACAAACAAACAACTTGTAATAAACAAATAAACATAAATCCTAAAAATAAATGCAAAAGAAATCTTCCTATCAATGATAATGCCCCAGTAAGGTGAATCAAGGATAACTGACTAACCTTAGATAGGACAAATGTTTTTGGATTTTTGAAATGTTATGATTTTTTTTGGAATTTTGAGTTATCTTAACTTGTTATAGAATGACAAGATATGTACTCACAAAATGGTTAGAGCATTGAGTTTAGGTTGTTCACAAAATGGTGAAAGTTTATGGAAAGGGGGACTGAGGTGACCTCAACATGAATTGAGCATGACATACATAGTCCTAAAATAACCTCGAGTCATAGTAATTACATCCACATAAAAGCTGGGAAAAAACCAACTAGGTCCTAACAAGTTCTCAAATCTGGCAAATGGCTAGTCAAATGAAAATAGTGACGGCAAGGTGATGCTGTAATGCATGGTAAACAAGTGTTGCCCCTAGTTTTCCCATCAGCGGTTATAACTAGGATACAATGTCCTAGGTCAATGATACGAATTTACCCATAATTAGTTATAATTAGTATCAAGACTAGTGAGACATTGATTTGCCCATAGCCAGTTATAAGCAGGTTCACATAAACAAACATGGATATAAGATGAAAGATATCTTACTAGATCAACTACCATAGTACTTTCATAGACTATCATTGAAACATGAATTTGAATGATTGTTGAAACTTGATCATAATCCACCCACAAAAAGGTATTGGAAGAACCAAATGATCCAAGATCAAAATATGATTGGGTAGGATGACTAAAAATAGGCTTTGGTCTAGATGGGAATGGAAATGGTATAATGAAATGGTCTTGATAAGGATAATGATGGTCTAAATAGATTGGATAAAAAGGTAAGAGGGTCATCCCCAAGTGATGGGGTGAATGTTTGGGTACTATAATGGCAAATGGATATGTAACAATGACAATGGCATGGCAATAAAATGGTATGGTACATTTTTTTGGTCTGGGTGTGGTTTTTGATTTTGTTGTTCCTTATAACAGGGAGATGCACATCTTAATCAACAAATGATACAAATAAAATACTAGATCATGTTAATTTCTATCTTATACCTCATCTAAATAACTACTATGTCAAGAATGGCCTACAGATTTGTTTGCCAAGAATGCTTTTGTGATCTTCATTGGTCATTGATTTCAATTCATTCAAACATCGAGACAATGTATCTTTGTAACCTCTATAAAGGAAAGTGTGGCTATGGATGGTAAACAATGACAAATAATGGATGGTAGGTTTGATTGCGAAATGGAATGACAAATGATAATGGAATGTGGAATGGTGGGGAAGTAAATGAAGATCATGACTTTCAATCATGTGTAATGTTGTTGATGCTATATTCAACATAATTTTGGTTGTGGTAGGGCTGAAGACTTATTCTCTCAATAGGACCATCACAATTTTTTGTTGTTTGGGCCTAAGAGTAGCTATCATCTGATTAGGCCGTAGATAGGAAGCTATTTTGATTTGATCTTTGATTTTGTCTTCATCAAGTAGTGACAAAATCTTTTGCTTAGTTATTGGTTCCTAAAAAAGGTTTTCACCAATGAAGTTATCTTGATTTTCCCATAGCACCTTTGAGAAGGTTTCACTAATGAACATTGGCTTTTAACTTTGATTGTCTTCCAGCACTTTCAAAAAAGTGTCACTAGAAGATGTTGAGTTATGACTTGGATTGTCCCCTAGCACCTTTTAAAAGGTCCCACTAAGAGAGAAGAAGAAGAAGAGACTAAAATACCCATCTAAAATGATGCTAAAGCAGTCAGTACTCCATGTACAAGTCACATCAGTACAAAGGTAGATGATGAGATGCTCTACCTAAAGACTTGAAAAGCTCCATATGCATCAAATAATGTTTCTTCCTTTTGCCAAAGGAAAAACCTTATATGTGTACTTAATTTCTACCCATTCAACAATGGGGAATGAATGTAATAATAAAAAGATATTTGAATGCGGTCTAAATCATATTTATGGCATAGGTTTGATAATAACATGCATAGAAGCTGGAGCTAATACCACTAAAGCAAACCAATTAGAATAATGACATGGAACATTCATTGAAATAATTCCCATTTGAAGTGTAGAGCATGACTAACCAATTGAAGAAACAAAATCCACATGAAGAGATGAGACATCAATGCTCTCAATGGGTGTAGTCTCACTAAAAATAGTAGAGTCCTCTGAAGTGCTAGAATGTGAAGGCTCTGTAAGAGAAACATCTGTTATAAGAACAAATTTAGAATCTTTAATAAGACAACTAAGGTCTTTAAATATATTATCCCATACTAGTGGATCAACATAAGGAAGAGAACTTTCAACTTGGAATGTGTCATCACAAGAAATAGATGTAGGAAGAGAGAGTAAAACAATGTCTAAAGAGATAATACGAGGAGGATAAGTGATATAAATCTTAGTAGGATCTTTGAAAATAGACTATAAGATGCCCTACATAGTATAAGAACACTATGTATATTACACATGGAAATGAAGATCCATGGAAACATTTAGTGATATGGTGGTAAAAACCTTGTTACAAGTATTACTCCAATTATCAAACCGAACAATATCAGTGGGTGTAGGAATCTATTTATATAGGAATGGAATATAATTCTTGTGTGTGATCAAGTATTCCATGTAGGCATTCCATTAAGCATAATTGGCCATTTTGGGAAGGACCACTAGTTTAGACTCAACCTTCGTCATTTAGTATCTCTCAAGGGGAGTCATCATGACCACAACTAAGATTAAAATTCATGCTCTAGAGATGGGCTTTAGACTATGCTGAAAATGAGTGGATTGAAGTGAGAATGATAATTACGCAAGGGACAATCTAAAATGTAACAGGGCCCATTGCACAGATAACCCATGCCCCAAAAATTATGATTGACTCTCCCAAATTTGGCACTTTATATTTTAGTGTATTTTAAAAAATAAATAACACCAATAGGTCAAGCATTAAAATCCATACACTTTTGAAAAAATAGCACTTGATTTTGAGTTTTCAATCAAAATTTATAGTTAATACAAATTCCCATCATAAATATATCAAATAAAAATATTTCACTTCTAACTATCTTAAGTTTAATACCTTCATGCATGTCATAGGTTTTTGGGTTAAATATGAAGGTTTTAAAACCATCACCACTCATTGTCTTAAATTGGATGGCCTCAAATGTGTCATAGACTGGTTGATAGGTAGATGGAGATAGAGGCATAGGCAGGTTGAGAAAAAGATGAAAGGAATGAAAACCAATGCAAGGACACATATCAACATAGGCATACAAATTAAGGTATAAGCACTAATTGAGATAGGTACGTAGATTGAGATAGACATACAAATCAAGGTAGGTATATAGATTTAGGTAGGTACATAAATTAATATGTATATATAGATTATGGAAGACATGTAGATTAAGGTAGGCATATAAATTGAGTCATGCATGTAGATTGAGGTAGCCATGTAAATCAGCCCAGGAACATATATAGAGGTAGGCACATAAATCAAGCCATGCATGCAAATCAAGGCATGTATGAAAATTGAAGCATGCACAAAAATTGATGAAGTCTATAAAACTAAAAATAAAATGTTTATAAATGGTCAAGAAACCCAAAAGAACACCAAAAATATTTATTTAGTAGTTATTCAATTACATGTATTAAACCCTATAACAACAAGCAAAATTAAATCTTTGAAATTTACTATCTTAGAATATGGTTGAGTTTATACTTGATTCTATGTTTTTTCCACATTATGAATCCAATGGCACACTCTATTTTGTATGAAAATTTACTCACCAAAATTAACCTCTAAAAGATGATAATAACCTTCAAATTTCAAGAAATAAGCTAAGAAAAAATAACTAGATAATCATGAATAACTGATTGGCACTCTGATTCTATACAATATTTTTCCCTAGGTCACTAGATTAGTGAATGCACATGGATGTGTGATCACACAAGTCAAGTAATTTCACACCATATTGATGCTACAAACAAATAAAATTTTGAAGTGAGATTATTCTACAAAGAGATTGGATTCAAAAGAAAAACTTCCATTACACTCTACACAAGATAAATAGATCTTTGTATTAACAAATACAAAGGAAATCATGCCAATAAGTAGGCTAGTTGAGTGCAATGTGACTTAGCTAGACAAGGTGACTGAGTGGCCTCATTCTCTATGGGTGGATAGAGAATTGAAACAACACTAGTGGGTTGGTAGCCCTAGTGGTTCAAGAATTAAGGGGACCAAATGGAATGGAGATCCCATACACCCACTAAGTGATCCCATGCACTCATGTGTGTGTTATGAAATCATGATGATGTCATTATGATGTCATAAATCACCTAATAGACCTAATATCCACATAAGCAGGGTGAAATATATGTGTAGTAAATACCTAAATCAGAATAAGTGAAACTACAATAGACTAATAAAATATAAATTATATTAAATAAATTAATTTTAACTTACTATAAATGTTTGGACATCATGGAAGAAACCTCTTTCATAGTAAAGTTAAATATGATACAAAAAGTCATCTTTGTCAGCTAACTAAGCTAATTAAATAAAATTAACTCAAATGAAATTAAATTCAAGTAATATAATAAATAAACAAAATGAATATATTTTTTTTAATGTGTGTATAATGATTTATAGTCAACTAAATACTCAAATAATGAACTAGAGTACACTAAAGTGAACTACAGTGAACTAGACTAAACTGACAACTAGCTTAATTTTAGGAATTCATTAGAAGTGTACCAAAGTGAATTTTTTTTATTAATTAATAATTAAATTAAACAACCTTCCAAAACAAAAACAAAACTAAAATATATCAACTCTAAAAATAGAAATCAAGTTCCCATATTGACATCCACTGAACATTTCCCCCTTTAATGCAAAGAGGTGAGACTCCTATCATCTCCTTGAGCCTTATGTGAATCTTATTAATAAATTTAAAAGTTATTTATTTTTTTAAATATTATTTAATGGTTTTATATTAATCTCCAATAGAGGATAAATTAATTTTATTATGTTTCTTTGAAAACCATGAAACCAATCCAATTCTAAATGTGAACCAATAACCTGACATTGACTTTTTGTCATCAAGAGGTCCTCCTAAATATGAATTTATTTATATAATAAGACTAAAATAAATTCATGGTATGTAATTAATATAATTAATATAATTACCTCTTAAATATCTAAAATTTCTCTTTATTTCTCATAAATGTTTTGAAATATGGTTTGCCCATAAATGTAGAAACTAGTGAAAATCCATCATTGATATCATTTCTAGTCATAGTGAGATACATCAAACCTCACAGCATGATTATAAAATTATTTAATTCAAATAAATTACTTCCACACTCCCTTATAATATTTTATCAAATTTAAAATTGTGTGTTTATAGGATTCAAATCTTGAAGATTATACTTCGTTAAAATATGTGTATACATGGCTTGAAAAATGAATACATCAACTTTATTTTGATAGAATTAAATGACAATAAATTAATTTATAATTATATAAGATCCATCATCTAAAATTATTATTTCATATCATCTTTTAATCTATTCAACATCTTCATAAAGCTACATGTAACTATCATGTCATCTACATAAAAACAAACATGTAAAACATGAGAATTCAATGTTTGCATGTAAAGATTTGGTTCTTTTTAACTTCTTGAAAAGCCTTGATCCAATAAATAGTTATAAGTTTTTAATTACCAAGCTCTTGTATCTTTATTTATCCCATTAATATCCTTATTCAACTTAAATACCCAAAATTCATTACTCTTTACCTCAAAACCTTTTGGCTTCCCCACATTTACTTTTATTCAATCACTCCATGAAGGAATGAAATTTTAACATAAATTTGATATATTTCCCATAATTTATGAGTAGATATATAAATAATTATTATTATAGTATCATATGACTCCTTCTAGTCAACTCCATATGGTTATGCAGACCTTTTTGTAATTAATCTAGATTTTAGCTTGTCAATTGTAACATAAATTTTAACTTTAGTCTTGTAAACCAAATTTTTATGAATGACATATTTATTTAACATAGGTTTAAATAAATTTCATATAACATTCCTCTTAATATAATCCATCTCTAATTTCATAGTGACAACCCATTATTTATTTTGACTAGTTTTTGCATAACTTCTACATTTACTAGTCACTGATGATAATACATACATAGTATTTTCGTCATAATAATAATAAAGTGAGTTATATTCATGATTTTTTAACCTTTTTATCCTTACCTAATAATTATAATCCAAAATTTTATTGGTTATATCAGGATTCAATAAATTCTTTTCTTGTTTGGCATTGATGTAGATGGATGACTAGTCTTTTGCAAAGAGCTAGTAACATAGAATAAAAATAAAAATTCCCTATTATAATAGTATATCCCATTTTTTGGCATGATGAGGTCACATACATTTCAAATATATCCTAAAAATATCATGTTTAGGTCATTTATATTAATCAAATAAATGTGTTTTATATTATATATACAAATATGTAGTGCTTGTACATTTTTATAATTTTTTTTATAAATCATTAAATATTTTTTAAGATTTATATTTAAATTATGTTTTCATTTTATTTTTTGAATAAATAATGGGACACAATATTATAATTTTAATATCCAAAAATAAAATTCATGAGGATTAACACTTTCAACAATAAATTATATAGCTACATGATCAAAATCATCATATACATCATTTTCAAAGAAATGCCAATCCTTAGAAAAAATTGTTGATTTACTGGTAGGATTATAAACCTTTCATGCATTACTTTCATCAAAATATATAGTGAAATTATGATCATGAATCTTAGGATAAATTATATCACCTTTACTTTTGCTTGTGTTTATTTTCATGGTATTATTTACTTCTACTATGATTGACTTTCCACCTCCTAATTGATCTTAGATTTTAATGAAATCATCTAACTTATTGAAATCATATTTATGACTTGTCAACTAATTTGAGAAACTTGAAGTAAGAGATGACAAATTAATTTTTTCCTTTATACCCAAAAAATATATGAGACAAGAATCTAATCCATTCTTAAACTCACTTTTTCAACTTGAAAATCCCTCTCTTCCCTTTCTTCATTGGCTTGACTCTTTGCTGCTAGTATCCTACAATCTATTATTATGTGTCATATGTTTTATAGAAATGATATGTAAAGTATTTATTACTCTTATCTATCATTATCATTGGTTATTCATGCAATATAACATATTAAGGATGAGGATAGATAAGTTCATAGGATAGTGAAAAGAATTCATATTGAACAAGGAAAGTAGAAGCATAGCAAAGTTAAATTACTGTACGTTAGATAGGAATTATAATTAACTAGTACTTTATTAAGGTTTGTATAGAATTTGGAGTAACCTAGATAGAATTAATCCAAAAATTAAACATGATATCACATGTAAGGAAAAAATAATAAATACAACAGTTAGCCATAACCAAATAATCTATATTGATCTCAACAAAAGGGCTATCTTCTACTTCATACAAGCATACATAAATATAGTCATTTACAATCTCTAATTGTTCACATTATTCTTGAACATGGTGCTAAAAGAGGAGAATATATATCTTCTATTCTTTTACAAGTTTTTAAGGATAGGACAAAATTCATATAGTCAAAAACGTAATTTATAATGCATGAATATATGAAGAATATCTTGCACAATTTTACTATCTATTTTCTTCTCCCAACACTTTATTGGACATAAAATGTGATCTCATCTTGACACAACATCATAGGATCATATGAATATGCTCATAGGGTAGACACTAAAGACATGGGTAGACTAGTAAGGTTCACAATAACCACTCAAGATACCATTTTTAGTTTTCACCTCTTATGCACTACTTAGCCACCCTTTAAGTTTTTTAACTAAGTAGCATACTAACCTACCACCCTTTTAGGGTTTAAATAAGCTAACATAACAAAATGGCATTACAAAATAAAATGATTTACAAAATTTAAAATGGCTTATAAAATTTACAAAATTTGCACCTTGCACAGTACTTAGGTTGAGGGAGGTTGCATTATTGTGGAAGAGGACTAGCCATTAATATCTTGGGCCCTAGACTGTGTAACCTTGCACTGTGTGATGATTTACTAAAGCTTGGATTGTGGCTTCTAGACTAGTACATTGAGGATCTAGGCAACCTCACTATAAAATAGAGATACATCACTCTTGTAAGTGTGCCAATAAGTCATCACCTCATAGACCATGTGTAGTAGGATGAACAATGATGCATTATGTTTGATAAGTTATTTTATGTATGAGTCATCGGTGATGCTCATATTTGTCTTTGTATTTTTGACCCTTGTCTACATTTATTCACTCAATTTCTTCAACTTGTCTGCATGGCATTTACCCTAGAAACCTATGATTGAGGTACATTGAATCTCACTATGCCATCTAGTGAGTCAATCATGCATGTTTTTCCTAATATTGAATGACTCCTAGAGAGCTTCATCATTCTCATCTGAAGATGTGGTTTTATTATCTATGGTTTTCTTGGCAGTTGTAGTAATAGTGAAATCTTTGCTAGAATTAAAGAGAGAGTCATCAAGGTGTTGTTTCCAATCCAATAAATTTCATGTGATGTGATGTGTTTAGATAGCTACAATATTAATCATGATCTAGTACTCTTCTATCAAGCTGATTAATGTGGCTACCTCAATCTTCATGTTGTAGCCTAATGTAATGACTACACAGAGTTGTTAGGCTACACACCAATCCTTTGTGATTTAGTGATTTATGTCTTTAGCTTGCATTGGTCAGACATCACTTAGTCCCCAATTGCTTGAGTGAAAAACTCTAATAAAGTGTCCTTAATCATTTTTGTCACTTCATGAAAGTGAGATTTTATAACATTTGACGGATCCCATTCATGCTCTAGATAGGTGACCTTCTATCTAATTGAATCCTACAAGTTTGAAGACCCTCCAATTATTTATTCAAAGGGAGATTAAAGATGTATAATGAAGCCTCCTACTTGATTGGGGGTGTGGCAAGCATCATTAAATATGTTGAAGGATCTGGACATAAGATAGTGGTAAGTAGTAGTGAAAAAGTGGTGTGTCAATCACCCACTTTAGGAACATCCCAGAGTCAGATACCTTATATTACCAACTTATGTTGCTACAAACCTACTTGTATGGTAGTAGGTACTTTCTACTAGGTAGGATACTTTGGTTAGACATGAGGTTTTCATGCAACTTGTTGTTTCCCATTCAATCCATGAGGATGTGCATTGGTTTATCTAAGATTTCATCAATGGTAATCCATGTATTGATTCACATATACAATTATTACACTTCTTAAAGAATGGGGGAATTTTTGTCTCATATGGATCCAAGGGATATCCATGTGTACGCATAGATAAAGCCTAGGCCATGGCTTGTGTATTGATGACAACAGTCATGTTTAGCCCCAAATAGATGTTACCATCATTGTCATGCTCTAACAATATTTGGATGATCTCACCTACATCACCAAAGGTAGGTAATTACATTAGGTGATTAACATATGTATTCTAAAACTACTGGGGAGCTATGAGAATGATTAGTTGCATATCATCAATAGGATTTGCTTGAAGCAATTTTTACTCTTCTTGTTAGAGATAGTCAAATGGTTCTTAATATCTATACTTTGTTTGCCTCAATGCCATGTCAATACCCATTGAATATTTTCAATAATCAATGAGATCTTTAATTATCTATGAGGTATCTATATTTGTGTATAGTGATGGAATTGGAGTACTATCTACTCTCTATGAAATACAAGGAATTTGGTTGTGGATAATTTCAGCTTAGAAAAATATGCACAAAGATGACATGTTGACTTGGTTTTCAAATTTATGTTGTATAGATTTGGCACCTCTTGGATTCTACATCTAGGCCATGCTTAGTTATACACTCAATATTTGTGGATGTGGAAAATATGTATTTGATTTTTCTATTAAGGTAGTTAATTATTATCACATATGTGGAGTTACATTGTTATGTTTTTTGGTGTTCATATGGGGGTCTGAGTAGATGATGCTAATGATCCATCAATTTGTTAAAGAATATGTCAATTGACCCTTGGATCATGCATTTAATTTTGATGTATGGTTGTTATCTGATGGATATCTTGATGATAAGATGTTTCTTGTATGTTTCTCAGAATTAATATCATTCATTCTCTCCTCTTTAAATTTTTCGGTGCACACGTAGATCCTCCTACGCATGGTTGGCATACACGATGCTTGGTATTTTGAATGCCAAATGTTGTTGATGAGATCATATAAAGAAACACAAATGGAAAATAAATACACACAAAACATGCAAAAAATGGGGAAAACCTAATGTAATTGGTTATACTCATCATTGACTCATGTTACATAATGAAATCAATTGACTATTAGGAGTAGGGCTTAAGCTTACATCCATTTATCCACCCTGGTAACATGGTTCCCTAAATATCTCTTAAAAACATAGTTCCTTTCTTCGTTAGGTCATGTATAATATAGAGTCTTGTCCATATTATTTATAACTTACCCTAGAATGCTCTAAAATGATTGTCATTTAGGAAGACTGGTTGATCTTTATAAAATTCTTTTTGGTGGAAATTCTTATCATGTCATGATTTTTGTATTTACTTGTGTACTTATTGTATTGACACTACTCTATGTCAATATTCCTCCATATTATTTAGTTAAATTAGTCTATTGGTTAGAGACTCACGATATCCTAGTCAAATAGCCATGGTAATGTGCAGACTGGGTACTGAGTATTCCATTGGTATGACTACTTTGAGACCATACACCAGCTAGAAAGGTGTAAAACCTATGGCTCATTTATAATGCATGTGATATATCCTAAAAATTATAAGAATATGATATTACCAATCATATTTCTTGATGTCATATATATTTGGTAGCATTTTACCTAGTACTTTGCTAAAATCTTCAGCTTGACCATTTTCCTATGGATGATAGGTAGTGATTTGGTGATGAGAAATCATAAATTACTTAGTCAAATCCTTGATGGTGTTATTCATAAAGTGTGTTCCTCTATCATTGATTAAAATTTTCATATAGAAACTTTGTTGTGTCCTTCACACCACAAGTAGTTGTTACATCAACTTCAACCCACTTAGTAAAATAGTCCATCATAGTAATGAAATATCTTGATTTACTATGCTTGTTTAGTGGTTTGATATTTCCAAAAAAGCTAATGCCCCATTGCTCAAAATTTTACTCGGCTAACAAAGGATATAAAGGCATTTTATCTCTTTATAGTGATTTATCCATGTGTTGGCAAACATCATAGTGTTGTGCAACTTTGTGTGCATCTTGGAACAAATTTGGCCACCATAACCCACTTTGTAGTAGTTTTATAGTCATAGCTTCTCCCACAAAATGTCTTCCCACGACTCCTTGATGTGCCTCCCATAAAATTTGAGTTCGTTCATGTTCCTGAATAACCATATGTAGAACTTAATCCTTCCCCAAGTGATATATAATCCCATTGATGATGGTATATCATAGGTTCTAGTAACAAACTAATTCTTATGACACTCTTGGTAGTGCACAGGGAAGACTCCTTTTTCAAGGAAGTTGACAATAGCTTTAATATTTTAGGAATTTCATAAACATGAAAGAGGTGTGAATTCAGAGAGTCATCTTGTAATTCTTCTAGTTCCTCAATATTAGTGAGGTAGCTAAGATGGTCTGGTCCCACATTCTCTCATTCTAGCTTTACATTAGTGCATAAGTGAAAATATTGGAACAAAATCAACCATCAAGAGATGCATCCTCCTAGCATAGACTTATTGATAAGATATTATAGGGATTGATAATCAATAAAGACTTCAAATGGTATTGCAAGGAGATAATGTCAAAATATTTGAAGTGAAAACATAATGGCCAATGCTTCATGCTTAGTGGTTGTGTAATTTATCTCTACATCAAATAATTTCCATTTGGAAAAATTAATAAGATTGTCAAGTCCACCATCTCCTAGTTCTACAAGCATAACACCAACTGCAATACCTGAAGTATCCACATGTACCTGAAATGACTTAGTCTAGTCTAAAAAACAAGGATAAGCACAATAACTAATATCTGTTTTAGCTTAATTAAAGTTACTTGGTACTTTGAAGTCTATAAATAATTCTAATTTTTGTAAAGTAAATATATTAATGGATATGAAATAGATGCATAGCCTTGGATAAACTTAATATAGTAGCCTATATTTCTTAGGAAAGAGCACACTTTAGTGGAACTAATGGATGGAGGCATACTTAAGATTACTACAATTTATACTTGATCTACCAGAATGCTTTCACTACATACTACATATCCTAACAAGATACCAAAGGGCATAAATCTAAGTCATTTCATTAAATTCAACATGATGCGCATAGCTCTACATCATTCCAACATAAGTTGCAGCTTAGACAAATTTTATTTGAATAAGCAAAAGACTACCTAATCATCAAGATAGACTTCCAAGAAGTCATGAATGAATTCCTTAAATGCAATGACTACTACACGAGATAACATCACAGGTGTGTTATTAAGGCCCAAAGGCATGACCTTATATGTAAAAGAACCCCATTATGTTATAAAAGTTATTTTGTCTCTATCTTCTTATGCAATCAGTATCTGATGATATCTATTAAATCCGTTTGTGAAATAATAAACTTCATGTCTTGTAACAAACTCCAAAACATCATCTATGAATGGAATTGGTAATGGATCATTTATACAAGCATCATTCAAAATACAATAATCCTCACATACTCATATTTCCCCTATCTTTCTTTTCGTAAATACCATGGGGCTTACCTAGTCTATCTTTTTGATTGCATAGATTATTCCTACATCATATATTCTATCTATTTCAGCCTTTAATTTTAGATTCATGTTCAGATTAAGCTTCTATGGCTACTTCTTAGTAGGACATGCACACTCCTTTAGTTTAAAATGCATCTCACTAGGAGATGGGTCAACTCCTCAGACCTCTAAGAATTTGGTGAGCAAGGCATCTTGATAATCCCTTATAAGTTGTAGAGCTTATGAAATTTTAGCTTCTATCTAATAGTCACTTATGTTCACCTATTTTAGAACCTCCTCTATTCTAATGTTTAAAATATGCTTTTCGATAAGTTGTTAATAAATGTTACATTTTCTTGATCAACATATTTTATTATCCTCTATTGCCCTTCCTATTTGGTAATTTGTATGTGTCATAGCTTGTCTTCTTTAGCAGGTGTTACACCAGTGTCTTTCATTTGTTCTACAAGTTTATCACGTTCAAATAAATCATTCAAATATAGATTATCATCAAAATCAAATTCCTTAACATCCTTTACCTCATCTTATATTTGGTGACATGGTTGCATCATAGATTGTTCTTCTTTCTTAGTAGTTTTGTATCATTTTAATGTTGAATTAAGATCAGAGGTTGTGCTCTTCTATGCAGTAGATTCTATTGTTGTAATTAAGTCTTCTACGCACCCATAGAATAAGAAGTGTTTGATTTTATATAGTGAGTTATGAACCAAAGGAATTTAATCTTCAAAAACAAATGTTTATATAAAATTACTTTGAACTTATGCCCAATGCTTAGTTTCCCTTATATATTCTAGGTGTGTATACCATGTTGATAGTAATGGAGAAAATGTATAGTGGAAAACGTGGACCCAATACTTTAATGCCACATGTTCTTCATTCCAAACTTCAATACATTTATGTATAGGAATTTCAATAGATTCACCTTCTTGAAAGAATGGATAATTGGTGCAGATGAACTATGGTAGATAGAGCCTATCAATATTGGTCTTGCAAGCATCATCCCACTCAACCTGGGCATTTCAATGAACTACCCACCATGTCACAACAACTTCCTTTAGTGCATAATTTAGAGCACTTACCCACTAACTGATTGTGGGTATATGAAATTTTAATCATAGACTGAAGTCATTTGTGTCCTTAGTTGCATCATAAACAAGAATTTATCATTCATGCACAAAGACCATTAACATTACTTAGAGTTCATGATCACTTTGGGCCTTATTGAGGAGGTGGGTATTTGAGTCATCACTGACTAAAATTTTCGTTTCCCATGGGAAATTACCTTCCTTGGTTGGCTCTATGTATTCCTTCATGTGATCATTAGTTTGATAAAGGAAGTCAACTTTTGACCAAGTAGGGGATTTTGTAGACATAAACACACATTCCTTGATGAGAAACTAGTTTTTTACCAGTTGTGTAACTACTAGTTTGGGGTTTCATTATGCTTCTATCATTAGTTGTTGAGTGAGAAGTGATTGTACCTAAGGTTTGGTATGATCATATAGGAAGTTGCATTTGATTATGTGCATAGCTTTTTTATTTTCCTTAGAATTCACCTTCATCCAACTAGTTTCTTATACAATGTCTAGAGAATCTGGCTCAACCAAAATTATGTAGGGCTTATACACTCAGTTAAGGTGAATGATAAGAAATTTATCACCTTGGTGTACCTCTAATTATTTTTTCCCATGTTAATAGTCATCTGACAATCATATGCCTACTTCTTAGCTATGAGTATAGGTAACATATTGTGGCAGTCTTCATGTCAATGACATCAAAGTCAGCTTGTAGTGTTAATCCTACAATTTTTATCTCCACATCTTCTAATATACCAATAGGCTCAACCCTTCCATAGTCAGCTAGGCTCAAAGTTACTAGGCTATAATTTAGAAATGGTCATCTAATAGCTTCCCAATTAGACTGAGGAATCATATTTACTATGCTATCAAAATAAAATATAGAATTTGAAATCTCATAACCAGAAACTTTAATTTTTATACATGCATCTACATCCTAAGGATTCTTTGTTATAACATACTAGACCAACTTTTCCATCTTCTATTTCCCATGTTGTGCACATTCTAGTAGATTATACAATAGTTTTGTGATGTTCTGAGAGATGTCTTTATTGTGTAGTATGCTTAAAATTTTTAGAATATTTATGAGAAAAGTGACAAATCCATCCTGATGCATGACATACATGCTACAACATATCCTTTATTGGTGGCTTGATGTTGGATATTTTTTAACATCTATGCAGCTTGGTATATGAGGCCCTTTTTGTATCTAGATTTGGGTATTTATCTTTTTTATCTTTTTAGATTCCTTGATCTTGATGCATATCAAGTGGAGCTAAACCTTTGTCTGCATGTATTTTTCATGTAACATAATTCAATAATGCACTTTAATTAGGCTGAAAACTCACCATATTCACATTTTGAACAGATTTATCCTTTCTCTATTTTTCCAATATTGGACAATATTATGCGTCATATTGATTAGAGATTCTATAACATGCACATTATGACTGAAATTAAGGATTCATAGGTAAATTTCATTGTACACAATTGTATTATCTGCAAAGGTAGCATTATAGAGGAGGTTGCTAATATTTGTTTCCTCTATCTCGTTAGTATCATCCTTGATATCCTCCTTTGTTGGACTCATATCCACCTCTATATCTTCCTTATTATTGCATAGTGTTCTAATGATGGTGTTGTTAATTATTTTATCCAATTCAAAATTATTGTTGTGTAGTTGGTGAGGTACAAATGGTTTTTTATTGTTATGTTATGGCTAAGATTTACGGGGTTCTATATTGGTACTATGTAGATAGAGGTGTGTAATTCAATGAATGAGGGGTCCATCTAGCCAAACCTTAAGGATAATATTATGGTGAACTCAAAATCCATTATGGCCCTATTTTGGTCACACAACTCTTATCAACCTCTGGCCCTCGGATCACTCGCTTCACCAAGGAGATTTATTGCACAGTGATGGTGAATTTGTTTTTAGTGATACCTTATTTAATCTCCTATAAAGCCTTACAATTATTCTCATCATGATTAGGTATTTTGTAGAAATTTCAATGCAAATTCTATATATTCTTGATATATTGTTGTAGAAGATGACACTGCATTATGGCATTCCCGACTACTTGACAAAGTTCACAAAATTCTATCTTGATTTTAGGATAATAATTTATGTGATGTTATTCTTTTCCATACTCCATACACCATATATTTATTTTAGGCTTATCTCCCTCATGGTATTGCTCCATTATTTTCATGAAATCCTATAATGTGTTTTCATTCTTGGAATTGGAATAGGGGATTCCCCATAATCTTCAATAAAGGCTACCCGCAAGGTAGCATCTCTGACATCTACTTTTATAGCATATTGAGTTTGCATAGTGGTAAACCTAATCTTGGATCATAGTCCATCAAAAACCCATGTAGATTTTTCTTTGTTTGTTAACAAAACTTCTACCTTATTCAACACATCAAATAATCTACGTTCATAGTCATAGACTAATTCTCCAAACTTTTGCCTTATCTCTTTTAGATCTTATATAGTATAACTAATGCATTTTTTGATCTTGAATAATACAACAAGCCAATCCTCAATGTATTTCAAACTTGCCTACTAAATGTCTCTATAGTATATGAACTCAAGTGCCCTTCCTATGATTTCCCCTACTAACAAACACTTCTTGATAGTTTCATCAATGATGCCCTTATCTTACCATATCATCTTGTAAGTCAAAAGGTATTGTTCAGGATCCGTAGACCCATCATAGATGACTAAGTTTATGAATCCTCCTATATGAATCATCATGTTAACAGGCATAGATGGATTTTTTTATGTAGTTATTATTAGAATATGTTACATTTTGGGTGATCCTACCTACATACTACTTTGTGCACTATGAGTATTACTATGTAGATTGTGTTTCTCTAAACTTCTTTCTCTTCTTTGTTTAGTTTCAACAAATCTTATGTCCTTCAAAAGATTTCTAACTGATATAGTTTAAATTTAATCACCCCAATGATTCACATGCTCTAAAAATGGTCCTTCCTAGCTACTATCTTCTTTTTTGCCTAGTTGAAGGATTTTATTGGAATATAAAAGATTGGGCTATGGTGATGTGTGTTATTTCACTGAATGGTTTTTTCCCTTTGACATCTTTATATTCTATGCTTGAACTTACATTTAACCTATGACCATGTTCTATTTATTTTCTTAATTCTTATTCTTCTAAAAATACCCTTTCTTGTAGTTTTTCACTACATCTACCATCTATCTATTCAATTTCTAAACTATTCTCACCTTCCTCTTCACACATCTCATATTCATCTCATTCTTCATCATCTAGATCTATATTCTAGTATTCATAATCCTCTTTCTTAATTATTCATTCATCCTATCACTCATCACGTCTTTTCACTTGTTTATCATCTAATCTACTACTACTCTTACCTTTAATCACAACTACCTAGGTATTCTTCTATTTATTCCATCTATTTTATTGTCATCATTCCCATTCTAAATCCAAAATTTTCTTCTAAATATTCATCCCTCATGTCTCAATTCTATATTTAGGATCAAGCCTTAATATCTCATCTAACTGGCATTCACCATAATGTCCACACACAACCCTATATGCCCGAAGTGACTATTCTAGATTGGATAGATTAGGCACCATGGCCTTATCCACAAACATATTTATAAGAAGAGGTAGTCACTACAAAAAAATTCCTCTATTTACCCATATTAAATTGTCCTACATAGCTTCAAATGTTATATATCCTTGTACTATAAACTTGGTGACATAACCATCTATGGTGGTAGTAACCCAGTCTATTTCTCTCATCAAATTAGTTGATAGTTTTAACAATTAGTCTATCTTCTCTTCAATCCATATAATTGTTTATTTTATTTTGGGATTGAAGCAATAGTATTCCAATATTTTTATCTAGTTACTTATCAGTTTAGGTAATTCATATCAAAATGTCATATATCACTCCATAGATTTGCTTTTAAATAATTTCACTTATGGTAAGACCAATCCTTTTAGATTCATCTTCTAAAAAATTCCATACTTTTTGGTCAAACCATGTTTCAATGTCTCATTTTCCTGGTAACCATTTTACCATACTTTCCTCTGGATGGAGTGTGTATGTAATCAAAATTGCATGATACACATAAATTAATACTGGATCAGGTAAGATGAGCACACCTACACTTTTGATTAGGTAGACACTTGTTAAGTGGGATCATGACGAATATCGGGATCTAATAGACCCAATTAGGGGATCACTTATATCACTTGTCACAATATATCATGATAGGAAGGGTTTCAAATCCTATAGTCTAACACAATCACACAACAACCCTAAAAGAGTCATATGATTTGATATTTTAGTTATACTAGTAAATAAGAGAGTAAACTATTATAATAATAACAAAAGTAAACTAATATAGTGCACACCAAAGTTTGTGGCACAAAGTGGGGGTTTTAAAAAAATAAATAAACAACTAAACTAAACATGTATAAGAGACATATACTAATGTCAATGTATATATAATCATAATACATAGAATAGAAGAATACATACTACATTCTCTATCTACTCTTATAAAGGAGAAATAAAGTTAGGAATACTTCCCTTTGAATATGAACCCACTGATCCTCAATCTCTCCCTTGGCCAAGGTGTTTCACAATATATTATTATAGTTTTTAATGATAACAAAGATAAATTAGCTCTAGGATACACAGCCTACCTAAGCATCCAAATGACTTCTCCACAAGACAAGATTGGAGATCCAAAAAAATTATTGAACACTAAATCTTTATTCCTCAAGTAGAATGGTCAATAAGAAGATATCTATTTTCACTTATTCACTTGGTTCTTCATACTCTTATTAAATGGTAAAGAATGACCCTGTATATATAGTGGTAACTTACCTAGAAACTTTTGGACAAGTCAACTATACTAGGTTGATCGATTTGACCTAGCATGTTTTTGGGCTAACTCAATAGGTTTGTGTTAGTTCGGTCAGGAGGCTAACAAACCAAAAGAGCTAAAATGTCCCCAAAACACACTAGATTGACTAGGTCAACCTAGTTTGTTGAATTGGTCAAAATGATAGCAAGGTAAGAAATGAAGGAAGAAAACATGACAAAGACTTGAATTGATAGGAAAGAGAGAAATAAACTTAGGTTTCAAGGTCTTAAGAGATAAATGTCTACATGGAAAGTGTTAAAAGGACCAACAATCTTATGAAGAACCAATGGTCTACCCAGCCATTTATTGGTACACCCATTAATGTATGCACTCAGATAGATTGAGACTCGATAGGTTCCTTCAAGACACAAAGTGTCAATAATAAATAAAAGTTTAAGAATATTATGTGTATACATATGCCCCAGCCTAAGCTCATCACGTGTCATGTAAGTGCAACACAAGATGGTGCTTCAGAGATAGAACATGATAACACATAATGTTGATGCTAAGTATGGTGTAGTAAGTAGAAAAATAAGATAAGTAAAAGAATAAAATTGAGAAACACATACCTTTAACTTACCTTGATGTTGTAGATAAAGAAGAATACTGTAAAAAAGTGAAGGCATCTAATATAAAGCATACTAGGCAAATTTGTAGAAGTTCATGCAAAAAAAAGCCAAAAATCAAAAATTTTGGAGGATAGGCATGTTACATTGGAAAGTAATCTATACATCACCATGAATCCAATGAATTTTATGGTTTTCAACAATGGATGAACAAAAACAAAGATATGAGTAAAACAAAGGCTAGGATGGTGACAAAAGTCATTTTGTTATTTTGAATTGTAAAAGAAGAGAAAAAGAGCTCTAAGACCAAACAAGGATAGGATGGTGAGAGGATGACATGCTAGATGAGAGGGACACCTAGAAGTAGCATTAGGTGTACTACATGTATGCAACTATAGATCTCAAACCAATTTTTGAAATTTGTATTGAATTAAGTGAATTTTTGATAAAATTTGTTTTTTTTAGAATATATATATGTCAAAAATGAACAAAATTTATATTCTAATGGTATAAAATAGGAAGACAAGAAATGGATTTAAAGGAAATATAGAGAAAACATGAAAAATGCATATTTTTAGTGAAATATACTAGGTCAATGCACTGAACCTACTAAGTTGACTAGGTCAACCTAGTAGGTTAAGTCAGGGTAAAAATCCATATGGTTGACCTACTAGTTATAATTCAACCTAGTGTAATCTTCAAGCTAAGACCTAGTGAAAAAGTGTCTAATTGGTCTGTAAGGGCCATAATGTAAACTTAACACTAATGAGAAGAAGATAAAAGAAAAAAATATGAAATTTAGGATAAGATAAAAAAAAATAGGGAAATTTTGGTTAATCTAGGTTGACCAAGGAACTATAATAAACATGGAATAGCATGCCAAAATTCAATACAGGGATACAAAGGCAAGAGGGACCAAAATAGGATAAAATGGATAAAAATGAATAAATTATGGTTGTTCTTGATTAAAAATAGAATGTATAAGGAATTTATTATGATTATACATGACATGGAGGAAATAATACATCCTTTGTTATTTCCTAATGGTAGAGATGACCATGATTTTATAAGTTGTTAGATGTGTCTTGGTCGATAGATTTGTTAGATAAATTGATAGATGGAGATTGAGCTAGATTGATAGCCATAGGTCTAGGAGGTACATCAGATATGTGTAGGATATCACTTACTATAGATGTGTTGGTCATGTTCCTTGCTTGCTAGGAATAATTGACCAACACCTTTAGATGGGAGGTGGATGGGGATGTGATATAGGTGAATATCACACTAGAGGATGTCTATACCATCCTTTGACTTGCCACCTTAGGATCACTAATGAATTTAGGGATACCAGACATAATAGAGGAGTAGAGAGCCTTAGCCATGTGGGCTACAAGCTCAGAGATGATATTATTGGGGTGGAGAGTGAGTATGGATAATCTGTATATATCATATATTTTAGATCTTTGAAAGGTATTGATAGGCCTTATGACACAACGTGTGCTCTGTCATAAATCAGATGGTAAGGTACCACTATACATGGTAGCCTTGAGCAAGATGATGTTGGAGGAGGGAGTATTATATGATGTAGGCTCTATCATCTAGGTCTATCTTGTTCATGATCTATTTGAGATGTGGGTTAGAGGACATAAGATCACAGGAGAAATCATACTACTGATAACATGGATTTATGAAAGATTTCCTATGTATCAGCTAGTTGGGTTGCCTCATGTAGCTGATGATAGGTCACCTCAAGTGAGGAGATGGATGGAGGAATAGGTAGCATGGTCCATGCCTCATTTGATAGTTTTATAGATGATGAGATGCATCAAAATAATATGGCCGCCATATGAGTACTTAGCAACTACCTATGAGAGTGGGCACATAACTAGATTAGTGCTAAAGAGGAGAAAGGTGATAGGACACTATACATGGTGGATAATAACACATTTGGTGGCATAGGTGTTAGGGAAGATGGGTCTACCTCATCTAGTGACATCAATTATCATTCCTGAGAAGTGGAATCAACATATGAGAGAGCCACAATGAAAGAGGGGACTCAGACCACTAATATTGAGGCCATGGACTGGTCAGGTATGATGAGGGGAAAAGCAATAAGAACCAGAGGCAGAGGTGGAGATACTAGATGTACCACTACTAGTTCCATAAAGAGATGAACTATGGACATCAAAGACAAAACATCAATGGCAGTAGGAGGAGAGAATCGAGGCCATCATCATCTTTAGTGAGTTAACAAAGGAGCTAGAGGAGATATAAATGAGAGAGAGATTGCACAAGTGTAGGCTGAGATGGATGTGATCCATGATAGTTGGGTTTGAGCTAAGAAGGGGACCTATAGAGGAGGTATTAGGAGGTTGTATAGATGGGGAGACTGTGCTACGTGAGCACATGGATGATGATACCATAGGAGCTGAGACACAACTAGGTAAGAAAAATAAGATCTATTTATTACTTAAGTTTGAAAATAGATAAATTGATATATATTATGAGATATGATAGTGATCTATTATCTATCTATTGTGATTTTGTATGCGTACTTGAGGACAAAGAGGAGAGATGGGATTTCCTAGTTATAAGACTACTCCATGTTGTCCTAGATGAGACTCTACAACCATACAACCCCATGACACTAAAGGATCTAAGTGTACCATCTATGTCAGCTCAAGTGAGCTAGTTTAGACTAACAAGAGAGGCCAAAAGGTAGATACATATGTATAAAGAGAGGATGTAGCCATCATTAGAGATGGGTTAAGGAGAGAGGTAGGATGGGAAGTCCCTAGCTAATAAGATAGATGTGTATCTAGAGATAGTGACACAAATGATGCAGGCATATACAATGATATAGAGTCAACTAATATAGGCACATACAATAACCCAGACTGAGTTGGTATAGACATAGGTGTAGATATCACATCTATGATACAAGGTATAGGGATTGAGATCTTCGATTGCCTCATTACAATGTACCATTCAGAGGAGTCAGACTGAGGCCTTAATAGGCACCATGATTAGATCACGAGATATACAACATGGAGACCAGCCCTAAGGATGGAGCATTGTATATGATTATATATGTTGTATCAAACTCTTGATATATATAATCATATACATACATATATAATCATATATATATATATATATATATATATATATATATATATATATATATATATATATATATATATATATATATATATATATATAAGAGTTTGATACAACATATATAATCATATACAATGCTCCATCTTTAGGGCTAGTCTCCATGTTGTCTGTCTCATGGTCTAATCATGGTGCCTATTTAGGCCTTAGTCTGACTCCTCTGAATGGTACATTATAATGAGGCAATCCAAGATCTCAATTCCTCTACCTGTTCCTATTTATGTGTGTATGCATGTATGTATCATTTTGGATTATTGGTGTTGGTTGTGTATGCTATCTTTTATGATGGTTGTGTTTGTTCATTATAGTTAAGGCTGTGGATGATTTGGTTATATTTCTTTCTATCACATGTATTGAGACTTGTTGTATATGTTATAGGAAATATATGTGGTATGGTTTCTTTCCTATCATTATGAATTACACAAGCATGGTTAAAAAGAAATAGGAGAAAAGACTTGGAAAAATATAATCAATCAAAGAAATATAGTACACACTAGTTCAAGTTGGGAAATGTGTAATAACAAAAAATGACTAAGTATAAAAATCTAAAAAAATGGCAAACAAGATGGTAAAAGGGGATTTGTTTTTAAACCAACTTAAAATATTTTGCCACCAAATTAAAACATAATAAAATCATACTAAATATCACGTTGGGAAGTATGACAAATAATGTAATAAAATGGAAGGTATGTAAAAGGGCACAAATGGTAATAAAAACAAATAAAAATTAATTCAATCAATTATAATATTTCATGATGAGAAGTACAAAAGAAAAAAAATTTGCAAAAACTTGGTCTTAAATTTATCATACTAATTCAAGCTAGGAAGTATGAGAAATTCAAGAAATGGTTGTAATCTTACATGCACTCAAAAAATATGAAAAAAAAAGGTAAACTAAAAATGAAGTACACACAAAACATAATAAATATCAATATGGGAAGTATGTCAATGACATGTAACCTCATAATCAGTCGAATATTATCTCTTATTTGACACATGTAATTTGGATGGTGACTTATTTATTGAAAAAAAATGTGAGGAGGGCCGGGTCCTATCCATGGTCTTACAATACAACTCACAAAATAAAAAACCAAGGGGTACCAAATCAAGATTGGTAAGTAGAAGGATTAGTAATGGTAAATCAAGGATGTCAGTAATATGATGGAAAAGGTGTTAAATTGTGAGGGATATTGGGTCCTATCCACAGTCTTATAAAGAAACTCACAAATAAAATACCATGGGTAGTGATTAGAAAGAAAAATAATATCTCTCAATAGGGAATATGAGAAAAGAGAGTTAAAAAGGGAATGTAAAAAGCAAAATCTTTGGCATATTATGAGAAGACCTTAGTAGGAAAGAGACATACTAAGGGCATGAAAAGACACTAGGTGACTACTGGTCATCTATATACATAGGAAACCTACTTGTTATAGACACAAATCTTTGTAGGGAATATAAGTGTACTACTAAGATCAACTCATGAATGTATATTAGTATAAGAAAAATGAAAATGGACCTACCACCCCATGACATGTTCCTCACTCCTCAAGACCCCTTATAGATCCATTGGTCTACTACAAAGATTGGGTACTTGTGTGAGAAAGTAGGTAACAATTAAAAAAAAAAATTATTCTCTTCTTCTAATCTATTGGCCTACCACACCCCAAAGCACCTTGGCTCTATCATGAGGCCAACTGTGGAGTTTGAACTTCAACTAGAAGAAGGATATGTGTTTTAAATCATGTCTTTTAGTGTGATTTGACTTTTAATATATTGCATACTTTTACCTTTTTACATCATTACCTTTTGTTTAAATCATTTGAATTTTAACTTTATTTTTAATGCTTTTTAAGATTCCTCCTCCTTATGTATTTGGTATGACCAATCATGAGATGCATAGTGATACACAAGAATGATTTGTAGTCTAAGGCTAAATGAATCTAAGTAACCAAAGACAAAAAACTAATT
This sequence comes from Torreya grandis, assembly GCA_037957365.1. Lineage (NCBI taxonomy): Eukaryota > Viridiplantae > Streptophyta > Pinopsida > Cupressales > Taxaceae > Torreya > Torreya grandis. The sequence continues at coordinate 4,904,567 of JARHVA010000537.1, read as the reverse complement.
AGGACACGTAGGATTGACTATGAACAAGTATGTGATCTCAAGTCTCAACCATGTATATGCTTAGTTTGCAGAAAAGGAAGAAGGAAAAAGGAGATCCAATGGTGGACCGTTAAAAGGAAATAATAATGAGAAATATTGTTTATTATGTTGTCCCCAAAAATATACTTCTCATTTTTGGGACAACATATGAACTATTTTGGTCCTATAAGACCAAAATTATCTCTCCCCTTCTCAAAAATTTGTTATGGGCATTCAAATTCTCCATTTTTCAAGATTTTTCAACTAACAAACTCACAGGAAGAAATCTACGGACTCTGAAAGCTGATTTCCATGGACTCTATAGGAAAGGAACAAGTTTCCAACACTCAGACATTTTCAGGATAGGTTCAATTCCTTGGGTCAACCAAAAATGTTCATCAGTAAGCGTCAAGCAAAGGATTGAACCATTAGACCATTGAACCCTACTTCCAAAAGGTTCAAAGGTTCAATGGGTTCAAAGGTTCAATGACATCAACAAGTTTAAAGATTCAAGTGCTTTGTCAAGGTTCCAAGGTTCAAAGGTTCAAAACAGTTGGTTCAAAGCAGTTGGTTCAATGTGGTTGGTTGAAGTGGTCAATTGAATGAGTAAAACAAAGGAATTAACTATTAAACCATTGAACCAAAGTTGGTTTAATCAGTTGATTCAATCAAAAGGTTCAAGGGACTGCCCCAAAGCTAAAGGAACAAGTGCCCTTATGGAGGGAATTAAGCAAAAGCGTATAAAGGAGGATTTTCTTCAAAAAAGTGAACAAGGCAAAAAAGTTGAAATGTCTGAAAGGAAAAAGCCTGAGTGGAAGCTACCAAGTGTCACCTACTCAGACACATTATAATTTGTTTCTAAAAGTAGAAGAACTTTCCACGTGTCCCATTATAAACTCAGCAGAAGCCACAAAGTGTCAACATCCACAATTTCTTCCTTTTCTCCAGTTATAACTCGGTGGAAGCCGCCATGTGTCAACATCTGTAGTTTATTCCTTTTATTTTGTAAGGACTATGGTGGACCCCGAGTGAGTTGTTAAGGTGAGCAGAGTGCGCGAAGTGTCTACATCCACATTTCAAAGTTTCTTATAAGCTTCAAAGCTTATTTCAATAAGCTTCCCTCACATTTTCATGGAGGACACCACGTGGACACTGCGAAAGGTTTTAATATGTTTTTCTAAAAGCAACAGAATGTACCATGTGTCCCTTGTAAAGCTAGATGGTAGCTAACAAGTGTCAACATCCATAATTTTTTCCTTTTGTTTCATAAGGACTGTGGTAGGCCCCATATGAGTTACCAAGGTTAAGCAGAGTATGACAAGTGTCATCATCTACATGAATCCGAAATGAGTCCTAAATGTTTGTATAGTGTTTCTAGGAGCTCGGTCAAAGCCACCACGTGTCATCTTTCACAGGACTCTCAAAAGGTATCTAAAGCTTTGCAAAACATGCCACATGTCCCATTAAAACTCAATGGAGCACGACAAGTGTCTGCATCCACATTTCAAGTTTCTTATAAAGCTTCTTTCCATAAGCTTCTCTTAGATTTCTGTAGAGGGCACCACATGGCAATTGCAGAAGGTTTTAATATGTGTTTTTAAAAAAATAATGGAAAATGACACATGTCACTTGCTAAGATCAATGAAAATTGGCCAAAGCAAGCGGGAAAGACACAAAGGAATTGTTAAGGAGGATGATGGACCTGAAGATGTCAAATTTGTGGTAATAAAATAACTGTTGATCTTTTCAGGCTTGAGCATGGGCTCGAATGCATTCAAAGGCCAAAATGCCCAAGGGAAGAACCACTGATGGAAGAGCGTAAAGAGCCAGCAAAGTTGAAGATATAGCCTTGAGAGCTCAAATACTAGGAAAGACAAAACTAGAAAGGGAAAAGATAGCCTGAGGGCTCAGAATATAGCAAGGAAAGGAGGAACGATGGAGAAAGATCAAAAATATCCATGCATGGGATATGTTCTTAGAAGGTAAAGCAGCCCACCAGGTAGACATTGGAGAGTGTGAATATTCAATGAAGCGATCAGGAAACATAGTAGGGAAACACATCAAGTGGCCTGTATTAAAAATTGACGCTCAATTCAAGCATAGCCCATGGATAGAATTTAAAATGCATTGAAGGCATTGAATGCATCATAGGCCATCATTTTTGTGGAACAAAGTGCCCAAGTCTTTCTTAGAGCACTATATATTATACTCTCTCTTATTTTTTGAAAGGGATCTCTCTGCTATAAAAAAAAAAAATCTCTACCCAAATTGAAAAGCATTACTGAGACTTTGAGCTCAGATTATTGATCATATTTCATTATTTGAATTAAAAAAACAAGTGACTTTTAAGACTTTGTGCTAGAATAGCTTGGTTGTTGGGGAAATTGTTCTTATGTCTGTTTCCTTAATACTTTTTTTTCCATTTAATTAAATAAGTATAATTAGTGAAAATATTTAGGAAGGTGTCCTGAAGCTAGCTATGGAGAGACTTTGTGCTACCACAATTGTCATTAGTTTGTCTATTTTTTGTTTCTGTGTAAAGGATCTTGGTATGACTTTGTGCCCTCATTATCCTTCACATTTCACTCTTTGGCAGTTGAGGTGGGGACTTTGTGCTACATTTCATCCTTTTGTGTTACTTCATCCTATTACAGTTACTTGTCACTACTTGAAAGGTTCTTGTTGTTTGCTGAACAACACTTTTGAAAGAAGAGGAGTGCCTTCTATCATTTCATCAGGATTCATCCTTTGATTGGTGAATATCATCTCTGAAAAAAGAGAGATGGATGGTGTTATCCTACCCCTGAGTGTTATTTTCATCTTATTTACAGTAGATTAGCATATAAATATATCCCGTTCATACTTATAGGGAACCTCCCCTTGATGAGAGGAGAGATTTATCCCTTTTTGATGTGGTAAACCCGCACATTTGGTTGACCAATCTTCCTTGATGTGGTTGATTAGACCTATTTTGCTCATCAGTACGCTGGTGACAAAATATTCACCCAACATACTAACTGATCACATGGTAAAAGGAGATAATAACCAAAGGGAACATGTTAGATATAAACAAGTCACCATGACAACTATCTGTGAAAAATAATGATAAGAAAGCAAACAATCATGAAGATACAAGGGAAGAGTTTTGAGAAAAAATCTAAAGGAAAAGGGATAAATGATAAGTGATAAATAAGCATGATAAGGAAAAGAAAAGTATATTCAAAATGTAAAAAAAAAAAAAAACATAAGCTAATTATAGTACAACACGAAGAAGGAAATTGATATAAGATAGGAAATAATTTGACACACTATCAAATGATATAATCAAAATAGAAATAATATTGGAGAACACATCCAATTCAAATGGAAAATGAGGAAGAACCATGCATGTGATCATAAATACTCATAAATATATCCACACACATTATCTAAGACATTAGATAAATCTATATGAAGCTGAATACAAACTACTCCTAATATCTAATCAATCTTGATTGAATACTAGGCAAATATTTTTTTTATAATATCCTCAACTGAAAAGTATGAATACTCATTGGATCATGATTAGGAGGTAAATTGGGCAAAGGATGGTCAAAACAATGCATCGTAATGGGATCTATACAAGATACATGAATCATTGGTGGAGAAGGATGCATGAATGAAGGAGGGTCCATAGGTGGAGAAGGAACCATAGGTGGAGGTACAGAAGGTGGTGAAGGGACCATAAGAGGTGTATTTATGCGAGAAGAAGGGGGAGCCTTATTATGAGAATTACCTATGGGAGGAATGGTATAAGGTCCAATAATAGCTATAAGGTGGTCTTTAAGATGCTAATGAAGGATATTAGTACTGATTAGTGTGATGTGTGCCACATTGATACCATAGACAATACCTCTCACCATACTTAGGTATATATTTAGGAAGGATCTTTGGAGGATGTATGGTAGTGTTTATTAATGTGGAATAAGGGTGCAAGGTATAAATATATTTTCATAACTTACAAAAATGGGTATAAGAGTGATTATATATCCCATGGAAGCAATAGATATGCTTAAGAGTATTCTTAAGATAAATACTCATAGAGAAAGGTGTATTAGGCATGAAATAAAAAAAGAGATGAATCATCAGCCTATTTTGTGGGTATAGGATCCATCTTAGGTAGAGGAAGCAAACCATCACCAAGATAAGGTGGTGATGGAGAAGGAATGGAACTAGGATTGATAGAATGAGCACTAGTGAAAGAAGCAAAAGTAGGCTCAACAATAGTAGAAGTAGTAATAATAACTAGTTCTGACATAGTTTCCACTATGTGAGGGGTGGGATCAATAGAAGGTATAACTAGGGTTACACTAACCTTAGGGGTGAACCAATGGTAGGAGTTAGGGAACCTAGCAAAATGGTATGGCCCATTCATATCATGATCCATGAGCATAGTCCTACATGGCTCCTCAGAAACTAGAGGTGTTGATGCCATCTCTACTCTACGATAAAGAAGAAAAATGCAAAAATAAATAACTATAAATGCTAGAACATGACAAGATGCATGAAAATAATTATGTAAGGAAGAATGATAATTCACAATCTTAGCATTATGGGCTTGGACAAGATTGTATAATAAAGGATCATCTAAAGAATAGCCATCATCATAATTTGGTGTATGAAGATCAATGACACAATTTAAAATAACTTTGTCATCAGAAAAAGCATGCTGAATAGAATGTTTATTCTTGGATAAGACTACGAGAATGTCATCACAAAGAGGTTTGTGAGAATGAGGTCGCAAGGAAGTAGAAAGATGAGAGATGAGATGAGGTGCAAGATCACAAATTTTGATCTTTAAGTTAATCTCATCGGGTTCATCATCATCAAAGTCTAAATTTTTGGGAGGAATGTTACCAATGCGCTCTAGATGCCCATTGTAACCTCTAGTTGAGTTGATAGGAAAATTTAAACATTATGACTCATGCAATGGAATGTTAAGAAAAGTCTCAAGAGTAGGAATCTTGGAAACACCATGATATTGGAATTGTTAAAAAATCCAAGGGTTAGTATCTCTTTGAATCCTATTAATGTCTCCATTATGAGGGAATTTAATGCATTGGTAGGTAGAAGAAGTGATAGATCACATACAATAAGTCCATGGCCTACCAAGAAATATGTTATATGAAAGGTGAAAATTAAATATCATCACTTTGACATGAATGGTGACAAGTGGGACAATAATGGGAAGCCACACAGACTAAAAAGGAGGCATTTGTCTTTTATCATATCCATAGCAGGTGCTACATGTATACTTAAGATTGCATTCTAAATATGCAAGGGTCTTAATGAAATCAAGATAAGCAACATAAGTGTTATAACCCTCATCAATCAATGCTCATTTAAGTTAGATATCACCTATTTGGATCATCTACATAAAGTAGAATCTCATTAAGAATCATAGATACGATGGGAAATTCTAATGAAAGAGAAGTCTTGATAGTTTCATCATCATTAATGGACATCTCTTCACATTATTATGAGATACTATCCTTAGAACTAGATAAGGCTACCTCCCATCCTTCTAAGGGAGGATGAGGGGCATTCATCTCAAATAATATTTACATAAGATATTTTTGATGATGGGGAGAGGTCCTCATAAGCTAAGTAAATACAATTTGAGATGGGAGATTAGTGATATAAGTAATGGGATCCCACTCATCATAACCCATGAGAATATTGTTATATATAGGTGTGTAATGGTTAAGGATGTCTTCTAAAGGAGGAGCCAAAGTGCATTGAAATTTGTGTTGATAAGATGAGAAGATTTAGAATAAGGTTGAAAATCATATTGAGATGATGAAGTATTTGGTTTAGATTAATCTTAAGAAGTAGAAGTGTTAATATAAGGTTGATTATCATTGGAATATTGATTATCATTGGTATTAGAAGATGATGGAAGAATGGTATAAATAGAATGGGATGTGTTTTCCAAGGGCGAATCATAAATTGGACTATCATCAAAGGTTATAAGATCTTCTTTTCCAAATTTATTCAAATGAGTTGGAGAAGAATCTTGGATAACACTGTATGTTTGAGAAGGAGGTAGAGTGTAGATAGGTTGAGAAATTGATGAAATCCACCACCATTTGCATATTAGTCATGCTAACCACATTATCTTCAGAATTTGGTTAAACAAGGATTTCTACATTATTGGTGGAAGGGGTGGGCTTGTCGTGGTTTTCTTGAATAGGTTGATGATTAGGCAAGGGGTCTGTATAGATAATTGAATGAGCATTTAATTGATTCAAGGCTTGAGCTTTATCATGAGTTTGGTAGTCCTTGAAAGCATTTTCATAATATTTGTGATGCTTGTAAATGATATAATCATAATCAAAATGATGTCCAAGAAGAAAGTTCATAGCTAAATTATGAAGTTCTCTACAGGCCTCATGAGAGTGACCCCAACTAGAATGAAACTAACAAAACTTACTAGGATCATACCAAGTTTTCATAATAAGAGTAGAGTCAATCTCTTGAGGAAGAATCGTAGGTAGACATTTAAGCATTTTAGGTAAAGAAAGAGATTTATGAACATTAATGTTATTTAGTGAGTAGAAATGAATATTAGTTTTTAGTTGAGAAGGAGGAACTAGTTCTGAAGAAGGGTTAGGAATGACATCTTGAACATTGTGAATGGTATCATATGAACCAATAATACCATCATTGGTAATATTGTGGTTTTTATTTTTATGTAAAAGATAAGGACCCATAGAAGGTTGGGGTGGATCTAAATGACACGTAAGGACATATTGTCATTTGTCTTGGTCAATGGCCTCCTTCAAGGTATGTGGAGAGAGGCTTGATATTATAATTTAGGATAAAGAGCATTTGTAAAGAGATGAAAGAGATTTTCATCAGCCATGTTATGTTGACACTTGTTTGACAAAGTCTTCCATAATTTAACAAAGTATTGGGAAGTTTCATCTTCATTTTGTTTTCAATTGATGAAATGGGCCAGGATATTTTTAGCAAGATCACTAGTTTCAAATTCTTGCACTAAAGCATTCACTAAATCCTCCAAACTAGTAAAGGAATGAGGTTTAAGTTGATTATACCAATCCAAAAAATCACCTGTGAGGGTTTTGGTAAGGATTTTTCTAGTATCAAAGGTGGTTAATTTTATCCAAACCCTATAAATATTTCTGAATGTTTTAAGATGAAGGGTAGGATCAATTGATCCATTATAAGAAATTGTAGGTGTTATACCTCGACTATCAATGTTAGCAATTTGAGTAGTAAGAAGTTCATTTTGTAAATTTTTGATAGATTTATTGACTAGAAAAGGTTGAGGAATGAGATTTCCTTGAGAATATCGAAGAATTGGAGGAGGAACACTTTGATTATGTATGCCCCAAGTCATTGGTTATGGTTGTGCTTGAAGATTAAGAAGGTGGTTTTACATTCTCATCGTTTGATTTGTATTATGATCTTAGAATGTGTTCATTTGATTGAGAGTTTGCAATAATAGTTGATTATTTTGATTAGTGTTATTATAAGTAGTATTGGTGCTTGTGTTGGTATTAGTGGCTTGGGTACCATTATTAGCATTGACATGAGCTTGAGAAAAGCTATGAGAATTTGAGGCACTAGTGGTAAAATTTTATTGTGATGAAAAAGATGGACTACTAATGGTTGAGAAGAATAATCATTAGAAGCATGAGTGATTTTTGTAGTAAATAATGAACTAGTGAAAGGATTAATGATAGTGGGTCTTATGAGAGGCCTACTATATGTAGAACCTACCATGTTAGTTGAGATACTATGCATGGACATAGAAGTTAAGGAAGAACATGTCATGGCATAAGAAGGAGTCAAGATTGAAGGAATAGGTCGAGAAGCAAATAAATTGGTACCCCTAATTCTAGTTGATAAACTAGAAGTAGGATAATGAGGTTATTTAACTTGATAGCTAATCATAAGGTTATACATGGTGGAAGGATACTTCCCTCTATGTTGAGGGAATTCCATTATAAAGAAAATAATTCCAGGAGTATACTCTAAATAAAGTTTATCATCTAAGAGAAGACGAGTGTTTTTCTATAAATAGGTATGAGGAGGAGTCCCCTAGTTCATTGTGTGCATTGCAATATGAACATTACTAGCATTCTCAAAAGGAACCCTACTTTGTCTATGAGAGACCCTTTTAGGATTGGTAAATTCCATCATGTCTGTTGATTAAAATTTAGTGTTATCACCAAATATATAGTCCATGATGAAATAAAAATAATCAAGATTGGAAAGAAAATAATCAAAAAGTGATTGAAATAGAACTAGGTCAACCTAGTCGACCTAGTGCAACAATAGGGACTATGAAATTATATAGGGTCCACAAGATCGACCTAGTATAGAGAATAGAGACTAAAAGAAAGGGAAGAAATCTTTCAAATAGTACTAGGTTAACTAGGTCGACCTATTTTAGTGTATATGGGATGAAAAATATGCTAGGTCAACAAGGTCGACCTAGTGTAGTGAGCAGGAAGTAAAAGAAAGAGCTGATAATAAGTTTGCAAAATGAAATAAGATAGTTTACAGTTGACTAAATAAATTAAATGTTGAAAGTAAATAGATAGTCAATTGAATTTATGTTGGTCAATCTAATTGATTCATACAAATCAAAACTTTGCACCAATGTTAGTTAATGCAAGATCTTACAAACACAAAAGAGCAAAGATCAAGCAAAAAACTTGGAAAGTAAATCTAGCTAATTGGTCAAGCTAGAATGGTAATTACATTATTAATAATAATTTTAAATGATAGGGACTTGGATATAAGTAAGGTACTAGATAGAAATCTATGGATGGTTTTAGGAGAGTTTAGGATGAAAGGGACTGTAGTGGCAATGATATAGGCTTGGTATTGGGGCCTACCCCCTCACTTCACACATCATTATGATAAGGGTGTTAGGTGATTATATATAATATACCATTAACCATGATTTATACTTGACCATAGCATCAAGCACCTTCCCCATTGGTGATGAAATCCAAGTAGGTTGGCCTAGGTAATCAAATGTTAAAATGTTTGTTGATGTTATGTGATTTGGTCATGTGTCCATAGAATAGAAATAGTGAAACCAAGTGGTTAATTAAAAACCTCTTAATTAGACTATGTGAAATATTATAAGCATGTAAACAACTAGAAGAAAATATCTGATTAACATACAAGGTGAGTTCCATGTTTGAAACAAGGTATAGTGAAAACACTATATCCACAATATATAGAACTAGGTTGATAAGGTAGAACTAGTAATTCTGATGATAGGATTTGAAAACATACTAGGTCGACCTAGTTGTTTTAGATAATACACAAAACATAGAACTAGGTTTATCTAGTTGGCTATGTAGGGGTAGTTTTAAAGACTACGAAATTGAAAGGAAGGTATAAAATAGAAAGAGTTGAATAAAAGATGGACCTTGATGGTTTAAAGATGGAAATAAAGGAGATTATTGATCAAGAACCTTTAAGAAAACTGATCCAATCTAAACAATTAGGTTAAGTTGGTTGACCAAGCTATACAAAAACCTATTGAAAAAGTGTTAAAAATGTAGTAGTTCAACTTGGTCAACCTAGTTGACTGAACTAGATATTTAAAATGCAGTAGATTGCATTGGTCAACCTAGTAGGCTAATCTAGAAGTTTATAAAATTGAAACTTATACTAGGTCAAGCTGATTGATTAAGATGTATAAGAACCTATTATAAAGTAGCTAAAAATTTGCTAGGTCAACCTAGTCAACCTAGTAGGCTAAACTAGAAGTCTAAAAGGTTCTTAAAAAATGTACTAGGTCAAGCTAATTGATGCAATTACTTATTCTTATGCATAGATAAAAATAACTAAGTTGACAGAATAAAACTAGTATGTCAAAACATATGATAGAAATGATGACAAAAAGAATGAAATAAGTGAAATATATCCTACAAGGTTTGTTTTCATGTTGGATTCACTATAATGTATGCAATCATAATTGTATGATGCACATGAATTGATCCTATATTAGATAATATAGAGCACACCTACACTTATGATTGACCTTGTATATATAGTATTAACTCACTTAAAAAAATTTGGACATGTCAGCTTTACTAGGTCGATTTGGTCAACCTAGCATGTTTTTGGGATAACTCATTAGGTCTGTGTTAGGTCCACTGGGAAGCTAACAAACTAAAAGAGTTAAAATGCCCTCAAAAAACACTATGTCAATCTGGTCAACCTAGTTTGTTGAACTGGTCAAAAGGGTAAAAAGGTAAGAAATGAAGGAATAAAATATGAGAAAGACTAGAATGGATGGGAAAGAGAGAAATAAGCTTAGGGTTCAAGCTTTTACGAGATAACTGTGTAGATGGAAAGTGAAAAAAGGAAAAAAAATCTTATGAAGCACTAATGGTCTGCCCACCCATTTCTTGGTGCACCCCTTAAGGCATGTGCTCAGAGAGATTGATACTCAATGGGTTCCTAGAAGATATAAAGTGTCAATAATCAATAAAAGTTTAAAAATATTATGTGTATACAGAGTATTTCTTTGCTCATCACACTATTTTTAGTAGAGGTTCTTGATGTAATAAAATATGCTAAAGATGAGGATATCTAAGTCTTATTCAAGTACATAGGATAGTTCAAAGAATTCATATCGAATAAGGAAAGCATAATTATAGTGGAGATATATTATCATGCATTAGATGGGAATTAAGATTAACTATTACTTTATTAAGGTTTACAGAGCATTTGGAGTAACTAATATAGAATTAAGCCAAACATTAAACATGATAGTGCACACAAGGAACAAAATAAGAGTTATAATAGGTAGCCATAACTAAATAATCTATATTGATTTCAACAAAAGGTTTTTCTTATGCTTCATATAAGCATACATTTATATTCTTTGACTAATTACATTATTTTTGTACTTTGGTGCTAAAAGTGGAGACTGTGCATATTTTATCCTTTTACAATTCATGGAGGATAGGAAAAAATATATATAGCCAACAACTAAATATATAATGCATGAATATCCAAAGAATATCCTATGTAGATTTAATATTTATTTTCTTCTCCTAACACCTATGATTTTTTATTGATATTTACTTTTGAATTTAAGTTTTATAAATCCCTTGATTATAACTTTTATTTATCTCTTTGGTATTTGAAATTCTTTCCTTGGTTTCAAGTTCCTATTCTAGACCACGTTCTAGATCACCTACACATAATATCATCTTATCCTAATGAGACAAGAGAGAACCCACTAATTCATCAACACTTATATTATTTATTTCTTTACAGTCTTCAAAAGTGATCATAATATGTAGTCATATTTGACTTCAAGGTCTCAAAATATTTATTACTATAACACTATCTTGTATAGTTTATCTATGAACCCTCATTTTATGTACTAAATCATTTACCCTTATTCAATAATATCCAACTCCCTTAGAGTATAAGATTCTCAAATTCTCAAAATTCATTTTAAGGTTTTATAATTTTCATTCCGTTACCTTAATAGAGCCTTGATATGAAGTATCCAATTTATTCTATGCTTCATGGTCTTTCTTGCACCCTAAAATTCCTAGATAAATGCTCGGATATATGACACTATAAATATAAAAGAAGGCTTGTGCATCTTCCTTTTCTCCATTATTTTGTTTTCATTTCTAGTATTGTGTCAAGGTGTTCTAATGTTGACGTTGTATGTACCCATGGATAAATTTCTCCCAAACTCATTTTCACACAATAATTCTCTTCAAATGATCTCTCCAATACTCAAAGTTGTTACCTTTGAAAACAAGAATATTCTAGAAAACATAATTCATTGAAGCCATTATATTTTATGAAAATGTTCTAAAAACCTTTTAGAACCTTTTTTGAACATGGATCTGATAAAATTTTAAGGTTTTTAATTATTTGACTTAGTTAAAATCCACTTGTTTCTCTTTAAAATTAAATATATTTATCGACAAAAATATTTCATAATTAATAGTTCTCAAACTAGCTATGTTGTCAGTGAAATTATTGATCAAAAAGTGTCCTGAATAACTTCAAACATGAAAATATATGTTTTATTATTTAAAATAATACATAGCTACAATAATGTCAGAGATAAAAATTATAATATTTTTTTCAATTCAAATTAATGCACTGCATAAACTTTATGTACAATGTTTATTAAAAAGGAAAGCTAAAATAACATTATTACATCGTAATTTGTAATGCAAGTAAAATCTAAATATTAAAATATAATAAATAACTCCTAGACCAATAAGTGAACTTGAAATTAATTAATACAATTTAAAATATATCAAATATACTAAATTTAACTTACTATAATTATTTGGATGTCATGCATGAAGGCTATTTAAGAGTAATGCCAAACATGAAATAAGAAATTCATCCTAGTCAACTAACTAAGATAATTAAAGCAAATTGACTCAATTTAACTTTAATTTAAGTCATATAATCAATATTTCATGTGAATCCTCTTTGAGTATTTTTTAATGAGTGTATATTGATTTAGACTCAACTAGCGTACACTATAGTAAACTAAATTGAATTGAAGTCAACTGACAGTTCTAGCTATTTTGATGAAATCATTATAAAGTGCCCCAAAGTGATCAAAACACTAATTAATGTCATAAATAAAATAAATAACTTTTGAAAACACCTAAAAAAACAAAATATACTAATTATTAAAATATATTTAAAGTTCCCATAATGGAATCATACTTAACACTCTTTGAAATAAAAAAGCATCATTTCTATGGAGTGATAAGTGTGAATAAACCTTTCAGACCCTAAAAAAGGGACATACTTCAACACTAATTTTCGAAGTACCATAAACAAATGGATAATTTTCTATGTTAAATTGTGATTATAGAGATGGTTTAGGTGGAGTATTTATTGATTAAGGCTCAATATTAGCTTTTGAATATATAAATATTAAGCCATATGAGGCTACTTATGCTCTACATGATTTAGAACTAGTTATAATTATGCATGTCTTACAATTTTAGAGGCATTATTTGTTGGTTAAATCATTTGATCTCAAGAGAGATAATGTAAGACTCAATAATATATTCACACAACCAAATCTATTTGCTTGGTGAATATGTTGGTTAGAGATTTTCTCAAATTATGATTTTGATATCATATACATAAAAGAAAAATAGAACATGGTTAAAAATGATCTTTGTCATAAAAGATACATATCAACAATGGATACAATAATAAATACCTTTTGATATCAAGTTTTGAGTTTATCACCATGACGTGAATTATATAATCAAGTCAAGAGAGCTCTAGCAAAAACTCCTCTAGACGATAGGAATAAAGGATATCACCTGGAGAATGGTTGGTTTCTACGATTTAATGGGAGAATGTATGTGCCAAATAAAGAAAATTTAATATTTTTCATACTTAAAGGGTTTCATAATTATCCTTAATCTTGTCATCTATGAGTGAAAAATCTAATGGTACAACTAAAACAATTTTATTTTTTGAAATGATTAAAGAAAGATGTATTTGATTTTATATCTAGATTTTTAGAATGTCAATTAATGAAGGGAGAATAAGTTCATGTTGGATTATCATACCCATATGACATTCTTTAATGGAAGTGTAATTTTTTTAGTATGTACTTTGTCCACTATCTACCCATGTCAATGAATAGGCATGATATTATTTTTGTGGTAGTTGACAAACTCACAAAGGTGGCATATTTTATCCCAAGTTATTACACAGATGATGCACTAGTTCTAGCTAAGAGGTTTGTGCAATAAATTTTTAGGAGGCATGCTTTTCTTAAGCAAATAATCTTACATACTGAACCTAACATGAATTATAAGTTTTGGAAAAATTGGAATGTATATTTGGGAACTCAAATAAATTTTAATGCAACCTATCATCCTAAAACAAATGGGCAAATGGACAGGGTAAATCAATTTTTGGAGGAAATTTGGAGATTGTATTTCATAGACAAGCAATACAAATGGTAGGACTACCTTCCATTATTTGAATTTATTTAAAATAACTCATTCCATTTAGATTTAAAAATGTATCCTTTTGAATCTATCTATGTTAGAAAATGTAGAACATTGTTAGCTGGGATAGATCAGAAAATAAAGTGGTTTTTTGAACTGATATGCTTACTAAGATGGAGGAACATGTGAAAATAATTAGGCAAATGTTTTCTTAAGATAATAACTGACATTAAAACTATACCAAACATAAAATAATAGAAAAATATTTTTTAGTTGGACACATACTAGTTTTGCATGTAAACCTACATAAGAACTCCATTACATTTGGAAAATTAGTCAAATTAGCACCTAGATATGTAGAAGCTTTAGAGGTTATAGGCATGATTAAACTTGATTTACCACCATATTTATTTCCAATTAATAAAAAATTTCATGTGTCTTATTGGAAGACGTATGTAGTTGATCCTTTACATGTAGTTCATTAGAATACATTGCAATTTCTAGATCCAGGAATAGTAAAACTGAAGCTAATCAAAATACTAAAAACACACAATATCATCTTAGGTAATAGAGAAGTGTCTCAATGCAAGGCTCAATAGGGCCAATATGATGAAGATGGTACCACTTGAGAGGACCTTGATGAATTTAAAGGTTGTTTCATCATTTATTTACTTAATATGTTTTATTGAATAGTTTATATTTTCAGACATGTTAATTTTTTTAAAATTTCATTAGTATGATGACTTATTTAAGAGAATAAGGATGTTACATATTTCTTGATACTTAAGCATTATTATTTATTATAAATATAGAATTTTTAGTTTACATTTGAATGTCTTGGAATGATAATGCAATGGTATTCATATCATATATCATTAAAAAAAATTCCCCATCTATGTTGATATAAATAGACTAACTACATTATTTTTTCTGTGTTGGATGCAAGATATCTCTTACCCTCACTGAGTATCAAAAATGGAGAAAATCAAAGGGAAGAGGGTGATAGATCATAATTTTCAGAAGTGGATTAGAGCTTATTGGAAAACTCCTCACACACACATTTGATTTATTGTATTTATTTATTAGATTACTATTTATTTATTAGATTACTCTTTATTTATGTTAGTATCTTATATGCATGAAATTATCATGGGTGACATTTTCTTAATCTTCTCATGGTTTTGTGGCACCACATATTTAACTATTTGACTTGGTGAACACTATTTTCTATGAGTTTTTGAAGTTTAACATGTATAATTTTTAGATGCTTGTAGCACTATTATTTTCTTGATTTTCTAATGATCCCATTAGTTTAGTAATCTATTTCTCTGACTATCTATTTTTTGTGTCTTTGTTATATTTGTTGCTCGGTTGTATAACTTTGATAACTTCAAGTATACCCTTTACTTGAGGAACATGGGATGATAGAATCATACTTAAAATTTGATAGGTCCTTATAAGGTTTATAAATTCCTAATGATCTAATAGGCCTTTTAACCACTTAAAATATTTATTTTAAAAAAAAAGAAAAAAATACCACTTTTGGTGGAAACCCTAGTTGAATCCCTTAGTGAACACTATTTTTTGAAAGCTTTTGGTGTTTGAAATCTATAATTTGTATATTCTTGTAGTGCTATCATTTTATTAATTTTCTAATGATCTTATTAGTTTAGTAATTTGTCTCTCTGATGGTCTATTTTTTTTATCTCTTTGTTATATTTTTTGCTCGGTTGCATAAATTTGATAGCTTCAATTATACCCTTTGCTTGAGGAACATGAGATGATAGATTCATACGTAAAATAGATAGTTCCTTATAAAGTTTATAAATTCCTAACGATCTAATAGGTCTTTTAACCCCATATATATATATATATATATATATATATATATATATATATATATATATATATAACTTTTGGTGTTGAATCCCTTACCATGGGAAAGGAGGCATAGTAAGAAGTTGAGTGAAGTTCATATGATTGATTAATTTTTCTTTTGATAACTTTTAAGTCCACAATTCTTCGAGTTGGGTTGTATGGAGAAATTATAGAAAACCTAGAGTCGGTCTAATCAACTAGTATTTTTAACTATTGTTGAAGTCAATCTTCGGGCATTATGGATTTTTGCGTGAAGGATATATGTCAGTAATGCTGAAGTGCAAGGAAAAGACTGTTTTGGACTGAATGGAATGTACAAATGGAGCATGTGGGTGAAAATACATGGACACATAACTGTGGTGAAAAAAAGGGAGAAGTATTCAAAAGAGAGCTAGAGGTACAGTTTGCTGGTAACAACTACGTGTTGGAAAGTGTTAGAAGGAAAGTAATCGAAACCCTAAATGAGATGATTAATATAAAAAAACGACTGCCTTATTTGTTTTTCAAATTTAATTAGCTGATCTTAAAACGGTTAAGAATTTAATGCAGTCTGATTTCATTTGGGAACAAGATTGTTTGCAAGATTTCTGTTATTTGAGGAATCTGGATTGTAATATTGGTTGTTACTTGGAAACTAGGTTTTCAAAACCTGTCAGATGTCCTACCTGTGAAAGTAGTACAAATTTTGAAAGAATTGTAGGGAACCTAACGGCTTAATCTTTCTCTCATATGAGATTTATTTACATTAAACTCAAAATGTAAGGTGTCGAGCCTTTTCTAGTGGACGAGTTAGGAGGTTAAAAATGAGGGCCATATTTAGAAATGCTTACCTTAAACTATTTGTCAAAATTATTCACTGTATAAGTTATAAAAGTTATAACATAACGAAGTATAAAGTAGTGGTTTAGAGCTTCAACTTGGTTAAATAGAAATTAATTATTTGTTTTGTAAATATATATGTATGTATGTACATATTTATATGTATGTATATATATACATATGTACATATATATCTACATACATATTTATATATTTATATACATATTTACATATATATACATAAATATATATAAATATATATGTATGTAAAGAGAGATATGAATATGACTTGATTTTATTAGGTATATTAGTCTACTTTAATTTATTCTTTGAACCATTAAATAGGAAACTAATTTTCTTTCTTAGTTGTAACCTATTAATATTACATTGAATTATCAACCATTTTCAAAGATATTATAAGGCTTTAGGAATGGGTTGAGCCACAGCTGTAAAAGGCATTAATCTATTGGTTATACATTATATATAAACTAGTATGAATTTCATCTATTGAGTTCTTGAAATATGAATGTCTTTGCTAGGGCTGTAGTTACTCATAAAATTATATTCATTATAGTATATGTAGCTGTAGTGTACGTGTTGATGGATTGACCTATCAACTTTCTACATGGCTGTAGCCACTTTTTGAGAAGGTTGAGCCTAGATGTATCATGGATGTAGCAAGTTAATAGTAGTTCAATTACATATATAACTTTCTCAAGCTAGTTTTAGACAATTGCTGAATGCAGCCATCATGACTTAACCAATTTTATTTATTTTTTTCTTTACTTATAAAATTCTATATTATATTATGCAGCACATAGTGGGGATCTTCTTACTGTATTGTATATTTATCTTCATCCATAATTAAATTAGATAGAAATAGATCATTCTAGACCATTGTGGGATGTATTTATTACAGGTCCATAATTGGGATGAGAATTGGAGATCTTTTGACTTAATCTATATAGGTATTTTCCTTCATAATCAAAGTGGATAGAAATATTTCATTTTAAAAATGTAGTGATCAAAATGAAACTAATTTTTCCTATTATAAGATTATAAATCATATTATTTGATGCAAAATACTGATCTTATTGAATAAATATATAGGTATCTTCATTATCGGTCAAAGTCGTTAGCAATAACTCACTTTATATCATTTTTAAATTTCCTCACATATGTCCGATATATGTTGGATATACATGGCCACATTTAGCACATATTTTTAGCCTCCCAACCTCCTGCATATCGACCAAACGTTTTAGGAGACTAGCGAGTGTAAATCTTTTAAAAATGTTTATAGACTTTTGAATTTTCAACATATTACCATACATACTATTTGTGTCAAGCTTGTCCACGATGGATGAGATTTTCTATTATGTATTAAAAGTATTACTCACACCATTCTTCCTCCTCTTAATAATTTATACTTCAAATTATTTTTAACATTGGTTTATCATTGTTCATAATTAATTGTGTTGTCAACACTTGACTCAAAACACCGTCCTTGTAAAAATGATATATGGTTAGCTACAAGTTTTTGGTACTACTTTTAGTGGACCTTTACCCTCATTAAGCGTAAAAAAAAATAAAAAAGGTTGAGTATGTCTTGATCTTTTAATTGTCTTCTTATTAATTTGAAAATTGAAATGGATTGCAAGTGTGGAGATAGTTTCTCATGTAAAGATCAACCTTACCTGGTGATATTTATTCACGTGAAGATTAAACTTGCCTTTTAATATCCCTTATTCATGGTGTATTTTTCTTTATTATTGCAAGTAGGGATTGCAATTTTACTGTAAGGGTTAGG
This sequence comes from Torreya grandis, assembly GCA_037957365.1. Classification (NCBI taxonomy): domain Eukaryota; kingdom Viridiplantae; phylum Streptophyta; class Pinopsida; order Cupressales; family Taxaceae; genus Torreya; species Torreya grandis. The sequence continues at coordinate 4,886,033 of JARHVA010000537.1, read as the reverse complement.
TTTGATGATCAATTTTGTCTCTGTAATAATTTCTACTTATATGTTTTTCTTCTTCTTTTTTGGTGGGGCGAGGCCAAGCGGGATTAATTATTAGATTCATGTATTAACTAATTGAATTATCAACACCACTTTAAGCTTTTTGTGTTTCAAATTTGCTGGCTAGAATCGAATACCTATGCCTAAAATGAACCTGTCACAAAAGGCTGCAAACAGGCGCGGATACGGACATCCACTGAATGTGCTTACTACCTACCTATATATTGAACGGGAGGCGTAAGGCTTAGTCGGTTTCATCCTTGATAAATATTGATTACCTTGTCACATTTACGCTTCGCTCTGAAATTTTAGTGCTTTGTGCGATCTTGTCCAAAGTATATTCATTTCTCTCTGAATTTTTTTGTTGGTTGAAAACTGATGAAGTGAGCGGACAAGTCAATATAAGAAAAGAGTTTATGAGTTCCAAATGAGGATCACTGCCTAAACAGGTAAGTACTGCCTTGTGAATGTCAATCTTCATTTCAATCTTGTGACGGTAGGTATGAATCATGCGAACATAAGGACTGCTTGAGCGATGAAGATCAAGGCGTAGATAAGGTTGCAGAGATTTTGATCCGCAAGTTTCACAAGAATTCGAGGCTGGAGAAATCGGGTTACACTCGTGGTGAAATTCAAATCATTAAAGTGCATATGGAAAAAGAATGAGTAATATTTAAAGCACTTATAAATAGAGGAGTCTTCTTTTTTTTAACTGTTTTTATTATATTAACATTAAATTGAAAGTTTTACAAACAAAAATCGTTGTTTAATATATATATATATATATATATATATATATATATATATATATATAATTTTATTTATTTAAAAAAATAAAATTTAATTAAAATATTTTTATAATTCGTAAAAATGTACTTAAAACCCCATCAAAATAATAACTAAGATTAAACGTGTTTGATAAATTAAATTACTTAATATATAAATTATTTGCTTTATAAGAAACAACTCCTGTGCTTGTTATACTAATGTTCGATAAATAGACTTACTTAATGTGTACTTTATTTACTTTTAAAAACACTCTTATGTTTGCTATTAAAAGTGGCCCCTTAATGTGTAAGAAACAGTTTACAATAATAGGAGTTTTTCACAAATGGATTAGAAGTGATTGTGAAAATATTAAATGTTATATATATTATGAAACAAGTATTTTACTAATAAATTTATGATAATATTAAATTAATAATTTAATTTTTGAAATATGATGTTTATATAGAGATTTGATATTTGGTATTAAACAATGTGAGATTTGGTGATAGTTGTCAAAATTTAATTTCAAAAATATATAATTAAAAATAATTAAAATTTTGTATGAAATTAGGAATTTGATCAAAGTAAGATGTTTTATGTATTGGGATACTTCTTAAGAAAATATGAAGTGTTTGAATGCTTCTAATAAAATATAAGAAAGGTAAAAAATGATTTCAGGCATGCATTAACACTTTCTTAATTTCTTGTTTTCTCACTTTGATTTGTGAATTATGAAAAATGTAAGTATTTTATTAGAAAATATTTTTAGGTTAATAAACACTGGACAAAGGGATAAAATAAAAATGTAATTAGGATTCAAACAAAATACAACACATAAACAATAAACATAGACCTAATTTTGGTAATTGAAGTGAAATTTATTGAAAGTTTACAAGGTGATAGCATCAGGAGTAAGAGGCAAAACTCAAAAATTATATTGTGGACAAAGCATTTTACGTAAAATTTAATACAGTATTATTTCAGAACAAATTTATAAATAAGGGGAAATATTTTAGAAGCATGTCACAAAGTGGTTATGGGACTCAACCAATATTCTCATGAACCAATAAATCCACCAACAAACTCATTTAATTTAATTAGTAATAAAAATATATACTGACTAAACATAAGCAATGATTAGATAAAAACTCTGACAAATCTCCCTTGATCTAACAAGGGGTATAGAATATGTTCTAGAGTTATGACTATGAAGTCATCAAAAATATCTGCTACACCTAAAACTAACATGTTTTACATCTTAGTACTAACTAAAACTAATGTCGCTCCATATAGAATCCCACCATATGGTTTGTGGATAAAAGGTTGATGAACATGATCAAGGACTATTCATCCCCTACAATCATTGTATTGTAATGTAGTAGAACATGATCAAAGCGAGTTCAACCATATCAATCCACATAAAGTCTCGCACAGGGACCCATCCAGGTGGCTATTTAGTACAATTTATGACATATCTTCCTAATGTCTAATAAATGTTAATAATCTTTACTTCTTAGGTCATTCGAATGCTACAAGAAAAAATATTGTGCCATATTATTGCTTAAAACTTACTCCAAATCCATGCATTAGATAATTTTCTAAGCTTTAGATCACACAAAATACAATTTAAAATCAAATTGAATGCTTAGGGATTGAATTTCACTATATTGGGTTGTAAAACTAGTTATGGAGGGGTTTCAAGGAATGTAATTAATAACCAACGATTAGAATGCCTTAAACATTATAAAAGTATGGTTTTTGTGGCCTTAAAAATAAATTTAGGATATATAAATGAGAGTAAACGTCATACAGTTACTCTTCATGAATATAAGATTATTTTATAATCGAATTAAGTTAGTTTAAATACATTAGAAATAGATTTATAGAGACATACTATTTAGAATAAATTCAGCAGGTAATCGTATAAATAAAAATTTGAAAGTATGAAACAAATCATACCATTCCTCAATCCTCCATGACTCACCAACCTCTTTGGATTTATTCAATCCTTCTTGATTGGCCAAGCTCTGATGCCACTAATAGCACTAAGAGTAGAAGGAATAACTTGGAAATTACACTGCGAACAAATCATTCCACATAAAATTTAATAAATTATTATTTCACAATTGAAATAAAAAGAAGGTGATAATCTTTTTAAGCTTTTCAAGAGGTTGTTACTAGTCTCAACCAACATTCCAATGAATCAACAAACCTACTAACAATATTATTTTATATTTTTAATGAAAATAATCTATTCTAAGAAAACATAAGTAAATATTAGATGATAATAAAAACCCAAAACAAGGAGAGTTCAAAGAGAAATATGTGACTATTGTCTATTTGTGTGATGTAAGATGCTAAAAACAAGTGAAATAGGAATTCCACCATAAGGCCTAGGATGTTGGTGTAGTGGAAAATGTTTTGATTATATTTCATGTTATAGATTGTATAATGTATATAGGTTTGCTAAAAAATGGGTATATAAACACAATTTTGAATGTTGAATTCTGATTTAGTATAATAATGCAACATCTATACAATGTGTAAAATATGTAAACATATAAATGCCAATACATTTTAGTAACAATAGGAATGTAACTACATGTAAGCATATTAGATAAGGTTAGAACATCAATTAGGGAGACTTCTAAATGAGTAATCACCTAAAAGAGGATTAAGCCATTTTTCTAAGCATGTTTTCTTGATATCATTCCTAGGCTTGACAACTC